>JANKYF010000224.1:52792717-52810953 GCA_029829435.1 Erythroxylum hondense | reverse complement strand
TGGTTCAAGAATTTTCATCATTTGTTCTCTACTCATTACTAATCACCAAAATTTCTCATTCAAATAGTTCTAACTTCTATGAAATATTCAAGGTCCAACAGAGGTCGTGGCAGATCATATGTCAAAAAGACAAACCAAACTAATGTTAACTCTCTACCTCCACGTTCTCATTATGGTAAAACTAATCACATTGAGAAAAATTGCTAGAGTACAAATAAAAATGATCATGAAAAAAATGATGTTTAGTGTTACAAATGCAATAAATATGGCCATATAGCAAAAAACTATGAAGAGAACGAGTAGGCTAATTTCCATAAAGAGAAAGAAGATTTTGCAGATAATTTATTTGTTTTTTGTTTGACTGCTAATGCTGAGATGCCTTCTAAAGTTTGGTATTTAAATATTAGATGCAATAATCACATGACTGGAAACAAGGGTTATTTTGTGGAGATTGATGTCTCTATGGACACACAAGTGACTTTGGGCAACAATAATCAAGTTCAAGTGTGTGGAATAAGCAAGATTGATGTAGCTCGCGAACTGGTAGGAAACTTATTTAGAATGTCATGTATGTTCCCGATATTACTCATAATCTATTGAATTTTGGTCAATTATTGAAGAAAGATTATTATGCTATGTTTGATAAGGATGAATGCCTGATTTATCATAAAGAAGCATGAATTTGGTGTATTCAGTAAAAATGTCTGAAAACAAAATATTTCTTATCATATTTTCACAACTAAATCTTAATGCATTCAAAGCCTGAAGTAATAATTCAATTTTCCGGCATAGAAGATTTGCTCATCCGAATTTTGTTGGATTACAACTATTACTTAAGAAAAATATGGTGATAGGACTACCAACAATACAATCCTATGAAAGCCAATATGAGCCTTGCATTTTTGGGAAGCATCATCGAAATAAATTTCCAGTAGGCAAATCATGGAGAGCCCCCAAACCTCTGATATTTATTCATGCAGATATATGTGGTTTAATGCAAACATTATCGTTGAATGAGAGTAAGTATTTTATGATCTTTGTCAGTGATTTATCAAGGGTTACATTGGTGTATTTCTTGAAAGAGAAATCTTAGGCTTTTGAAATTTTCAAAAAATTCAAAGCTACAGTGGAGAAAGGATTTGGAAATTTAATTATAAAATTGAGAACTGATCATAGGCGTGAATTTACATCCCAAGAATTTCAATTATTTTATGATTAATCAGGTGTACAGAGAAAATTAACATCAAGCTATACACCACAGCAAAATAGTGTAGCAGAGAGGAAGAATAAAAGGATTATAGAGGTAGCCAAAAGCATGATAAATGACAAAAGTATTCCAAAAAAATTATGGACAGAAGCAGTGACTACAACAGTATATATTATGAATCGATAACCTACACGGGCAGTTAGAGGACAAACGCCATATGAAGCATGGTTTAGTGGGAGGCCAAATGCATGTCATTTATGGATTTTTAGAACCATTGCTTATTCATTTGTTCCATCAGATTAAGGAGAAAGCATAATGAGGAAAGTGTCAAGTGCATCTTATAGACTATAATGAAGATGAAAAGGCCTATCAAATGTTTAATCCCATCACTAATAAGTTAATTTTCAATCAAGTTGTCATTTTTTATGAAGGTAAAGCTTAGTATTGGGTTAAAGTAGGTGCCACACATGCCACTAGAGAGATTGTAGAACCTGTTGAACTTGATTCTCTAACTCCCTCCACGATTAATGATAATGCAGATTCTCTTTCAAGAAGAGTCAAGAGTTTGTTAGATATTTATGCCACAATTTAATTTGCTTGCTTGGCGATGGAACATATTTGTTTTGAAGATGCAACTGTTAGAGCAATGAGAGAAGAATTAGAAGCCATTGAAAAGAATCAAAGATTTGCCTAACGGGGTAGGAAGCAATTGGTTGTAAATGGATTTTTAAGTCCAAATTTAATCTAGATGGTACCTTGAAGAGAAAAAAAAAAGCAAGGCTAGTGGTAAAGGGCTATACTTAACTTCTAGGTATTGATATTTTTGGAAACTTTTGCCCTTGTTGCACAATTAGATATTGTGAGATTTATTCTAAGTGTGGCTGCCTATAATTGATGGTTTGTTTTTCAATTAGACATTAAATCAACATTTCTTAATGGTGATTTAGTTAAAGATATGTATGTTAAACAACCAAAAGGTTTTGAAGTTAAAGTCTCCAAACACAAAGTTTAGAAACTTCATAAGGCACTTTATAGGCTCAAATAGGCATCGTGAGCCTAGTATAGCAAAATCGATTCTTATTTTGCTAAAAATAATTTTCAAAAGGAGTGCTAGTGAACCTACTTTGTATGTTAAAAGCTGTGAAATGATCTTTTGGTGCTACGTTTATATGTGGATGGTATCATTTATACTAGGAATTCAATTGGATTGATGGAAGCTTTCAAGGTGTCAATGATGGAAGCTTTTGATATGTCCAATTTCAGATTATTGCATTATTTTTTGGGTTTGGAAGTTGTTAAAGATGCAGGTGGAATGTCACTCTATCAAAACAAATATGTTACAGATCTTTTGAAGAGGATTAATATGTTTAATTGCAAAGTTATCAAGACAACTCTGCATGCTAACGACAAGTTATCCTTAGAAGAAGGAGTTGAAAAGGGAGGTGAGAAGCATTTTAGAAGCATGGTGGGAGGTTTGATGTATTTGACTCACATTCAACCAGATCTTATGTTTGCAGTGAGTTTGATTTCACAATTTATGCACAACCCCAAGCAAATATCATCTTGGTGCAGTAAAAAGATTTTTGAGATCTGTCCAAGGAACGATCAATTATGGGATCAGGTATATGAAAGATGATAACATTGATCTTTTAGGTTCTGCTAATAGTGATTGGGCTCAGAGTGTAGATAATAGGAAGAGCACAACATATTCATTTTTTATTTTGGTGGTGATGACATTTCTTACATATCAAAGAAGCAACAAGTTATTGCCTTATCTAGCACAAAAGCTGAATACATAATAGCTACAGCTACAGCTTATCATGCAGTGTAGTTAAGAAGAATTTTGCAAGATTTGAAGCATAAGCAGACGTAGTACATCAAAAGGCATTTGTGCTTGAACCTTGCCTCCTATTTCTCTTCACCGTCATTTATGTTCAATTTTGAACTCTACGACTACTCATCTCTTTGGTATTTGTTGTTCTGTGAGATAGGAATCTAGAGTTGCATTGCATTTGTTATGTTTATCACTCGTGATAAGAAGCTACGCATCAAGGAAAAATCAGATTACTAGTGCTTTTGATAAAGAGAACATAAAGTGTAATAATTAAGGTCGTCCAACGTTTTTTAAGAACCAAATTAATTAGAAATGAGTGTTTAAAGTATGTATCAATTTTTGTAAGGTTCAAATTTTCCTCCCCTTTCTCATTCCACCCTTAAGTATATATACAATCATTACAGCTCATTACTACTAACTCCTAAAAAGAAAAGGACCCCTTAAAGTTATCAATGCTAACCTAACTTCCTAAAAATAAGGAACTAAATATGCGGAGAATATTTACACATGATCTCAATAGCATGTTTGTCTCTCTCGTTACTTAGATGTAGGTTCCCGAAAGCAAACTGGTTCTTCATCAGATATCACCTGCTAAAGATCCAATAATGTTGTCGGCAACTTCTAATCTTTTTACAACATCTACTATGTGAATGTCCTTAAGGTCTGTAGCTTAGCTATTCTGACCTGGGAACTTCTTGATTCCCAAGCATTCTAGTCTCAAAAATTCCTACTTTATTTCTTCTTTCATGACAATTATCTAAAGTCTGAATCAAGGATCTGGTTAGGAATGAATATCTTAAACATGATTCCAATGATATAAAAGTAATATTTCAATTATAAATATAACCATAAAACATAAGTGATTATAATATATCTTCTTTTTCGTATGTTCTCCCCAATATTGATAGGCTTGTTTTGGATCTATTGCAACTTAAAAAAATTATTCATGGAAATGTATTTGAAAATATAGTTGCCAACTAAGGAAAATTAAAAGAGGGAATATCTTTTTAGTACCTGGTTGAAAGCTTTTAGAGACATTTTGAAAGCAAAAGACGGAATGATATTGAAATTAAATGATCCAGATACAAAATCAGGGTACATCAGAAACAATGTACTAGCGGAGCCAATTTAAGTTGAAATCTCTATGCACTTTTATTTCCAAATCTTCCAGGAAAGGCTTGAAAATTTGCCATGAAGCAGCAGTTTCTTCGTCCCCTGTGATTTCCTTCAATTGGGTAAGATTCATAACCGAGTCGGGCAATTCACAGTTTGAGCAATCTATCATGAAGAGTTTTTTCAAGTTACACAACCCTCCAATGGTTTCTGGCAACTTTTTCATGCTCAAACAGTCAGATATATCAAGAACTCTAAGCTTTTGGAGTCTTTCAATTGATTCTGGCAACTCCAGTAACTCAATGCAAGAGTTGAGTCTTAGCACCTCCATGTTCGTCAACTTTCCTAGGTCTTCAGGCAATGAACGTAGTTTGTGGCAATTTGTTATGCTGACTCTTTTCAGCAAGAAGAGATGACAAAATCCAAAAGGTAATTCCACTAAATCATTACAATAGTCAATAATTATCTCTGTTAAATTTGGAATCGCCTCTGAAATCAGGATTGGAACGCTGCTGAAAGCTTGTCTGATCTTACACATAACCAGTGATATCTTTTCAAGGTTCTTCAACTGTAAGGATGATAGTAATAAGGAAGGCAGGAAAAGCTTTTCCAATCTAATTCTTCTGAGACTGGGCAGAGAGCTAAGAAGTTCGAAATTACTCAATTCAGTTGTGAAGAAACCATAGTTTGTAACTATCAAAACTTTGAGGTCAATCATGGTTTGCACGAACACGGGTAAGTTATAGTTCTTTGCCCGAATGTTTAAAACTAAAGCCTCAACTTTAGGTGCCCGTAGTTGTAGGCCGGACCAATCTGATGTGAACATTTCATCTGCGCATATAATACTTTTGTGTAAGCCATAGAGTTCAGAAACTTTAATTCGTAAGGAGTATGTGTGTATATCAACTTTCAGGTAAAATGAAAATAGAGTGAACAACCTGTGCTGATTGATAAGAGGTTGGCATCAATGAGCAGCTGCTTTGGTTGAACGCTGTTTCCAGTGATGTCCAGAAAAATTCTTCTCCGGTGCTCAATGCTTCCTGAGTCGCTTTGACGGATAGCTAGGTCTCTGAGTAGGTCATGTTGCTTAGCAAAGTGCTCATTATAGGAGCAGTCAACATCACTTGAATCTTTCCTGATGAAAGAAAGGAGTTGATTAACTTCATTTATCATTACGTTGACCTTCATGCTTTTATCTGAAGCTAAAAATAACCAAGCACACTTGTAGTGAAGGTTGTGAAGTAGATAAACAACCAAGCACGCTTGTAGTGAAATAAAGTGGCAATTCATCAGGAAAACCCAACTGAAAGGGACTATCAAGAGAGCTTTTAGTTTCATTCAAAATTGGCATTTTATGTAAATATTCACAACCTTTTGCGAGATTATTGGTTTCACCTTGTTAGTTTCTCTTCGACTTTATAAAGTTGTAGCGGATAGCAGCAAGCGACTAAAGTAATAGCTAGCGTTAGCCTACCTCATAACTACAAGATCGACGAGATTCGGATCACAAAGTTCATGCAAATTGGTCATTGCATCATCCTCATCTATCTTGTGCAATTACACCCAAGGGTAGTGGCATAAGTCCTTTGGTCTTCAGGAAATGAACCTAAGTCTATGAAACACTCCTTGACTTCAACTTTTTCATCCAAAGCATCCACACTGCTTTAAAGACATTCAAGAATACCAAATTCAGACTTAGACGTGATTGCAGAAGCTTAAGAACATTCTTTAACTCTCTTGTGCCACTCTGCTGCAGACTTGCGATATAAAGATTTGCCAATCACTGAAATGGCTAGTGGGAATCCCCCACAGCTTTTCAGTATCTGCAGGGATAAATTAAAGTTAGTAACTTTGTCCAGAATCCAGATTAAAGGGGATAATGGTACCAAGTTCCACTGTTAAACATATTGTTTCAAAAGAAAAAACGTTTCTCAAACCGGGGCAGTTTGAGTCATCCACAATGGAGATTTATAGCTTATACTAGAGTTTTACTATATTCTTTATCACAATTTGTTCTATCCCAGATGATCACCCACTAACTTTATGCATCCTTTAGACAGTCTGAAGCAATTATTGAAGTAAAAGGAACTCATTAGCAGAGTTAGATAGGGATTAAATTTCTCAGCTTTAATTTAACGAGCATTTTCCGCATGTTTTGTTATACTCAATCAAGCAAGTCAAAATCAACCAAAACAAGCAAATAGACGTATTCATGATTACAGTTTTGCAATTGCACCTTATTGACATCCTCATCTGAGATGCAAAATTCCCACCTTGTGGCAATGCCTGATTGACGAAAAAGAGTCAGCGCAGCTGTCTCATTCAGAGTCTGCATCTTGTCGTGGAATCATATGATGAAAGTTCAGATCTTGACGTTACCAAAATCCTGTAGTTTTCAATTTGGAAATTGAGCTTGCCAAGGATATATTCAGATCCTGACGAAAGATCATCAAGCACCAAGAGTACAGGCTCTGATGTCATGTTCCTGAAAAAGTTTTCTACGGAAACAGCTAGATCATTTTCATTTCTGTAATTGGGAACCTTGTGGCCTTTATGCTGAAATAGTCTTTCTACAATGACCAACAGGCTTGGTGATTTTGAGACGGTGATGAAGAAGATGTTGTCTTGGAATTTCTCTGCCCAACCATGAAATCAATATGAGAAAGCTACAAAACTTGTTCCAAGATCTTTACCATTTCAAGTTTTTCTAGCTAAGAACGTAGTCCAGAAGCAATATACATGGACATGCTAAGCTACTTTAAGTAGAAATCTCAAGCTAACAAGTTATGATTATTAAACACATTTCTACATCAATTCAGTAGAAATAGAAGACCTTATGGGAGTTTCCATTTCAGTTCACTTAAAGCATAGAAGATGAAGAAAACGAAGAACCAGAAAAAGAACCCAAAAGAGAACCCAAAAAACAAGTAAGTCATAGACACGTAATGATTGGAACAGTGAATAGAGTTGATACCTAGAATATCTTCATCTTGGCAAACTGCCAGAGCCATTGTGGTCTTTCCACATCCTCCCGGAGCCGATAACACAATCAATGGAACCTCATCTTCAAGCAGCTTTCTCTTCAGATCTTTCAATGGAGCCTCTAATCCAACAGGTTCTCCTTTGAGTCCAGGGGGTGAGCAAACATCGCTTCTACTAAAAGAACAACAATTTGATCCAATGGAACTCAACCGCTTGATTATCTGTCTCATTTCGAGACCGATCTGTTTCATTTCAAACAGTGTCTCTTTCTGGTCTACAGCTTGCTGAACTTGCATATCGATGTCGATGTACCTACGAATATCTTCCTCTAACTTGAGAAGCTTTTCGGTATATTTCGGCTTCTTGACAAAATTGTATTGATTGGTGTTTGAGCACTTGATAACCAGCTTCTGGCCTCTGATTAGCAGTGCTTTGAGACCGTCAATTTCCTTAGGCCGATCCATAACTAAGTTGAGGGCATCTATTTGCTTGATCTTTGGCTGCAGGGATTTTAACGTGGTTTCCAAACGCTTCAAGGTGGACTGCAAAAGAATGTTCTTCTTGGTAACCTCTACAACAAGATCTAAGAAGCTACCAAAAAGCATTTCCAGTCCATCTCCAGTAGCAGAAGATGCTATGAGTGAAACTGCCATAGTCTTAAATTCTCTAAAAGAAAGAAACCCACCTTCACTCGGATAACGTAAAACCTGATAACAGAAACCAAACACAATGATCAAAAGTTGATGGTGGTTTCATAAAATTGGAAGATGACAGAACCACTCAGTCACTCTCCTCTCTCTGCGAACAAAGGATAAAGCTTTTTGGTGCTGCTTCTGGATCGTATAAAACAATAAATAATTCAAGAAAACTAGACGTTAACGTACAACTTCAATATTCAATCATTTTATGAATGTGAATGGAGGAAGTGTCGTCGATGTTGATCACTTTACGGACGGCCGTTGCGACACGGGAGTAGCTTTAAGAAATTTCAGTGGTATATACACAATCATTACAGCTCATTACTAACTCCTAAAAAGAAAAGTACCCGTTAAAAGTTATCAACGCTAACTTAACTTCCTAAAAATAAGGAACTAAATATGCGGAGAATTTTTACACATGATCTCAATAGTAAGTTTGTCTCTCTCGTTACTTAGATGTAGGTTCGCGAAAGCAAACTGTTTCTTCGTCAGATGTCACCTGCTGAAGATCCAATAATCTTGGCGGCAACTTCTAGTCTTTTTACAACATCTACTATGTCTAAAATATTTCCTCTACCGGCAAAATGACATCATTTTGCTTTAACAGTAATACAACGTCATTTAAGATATAAGGTAGATAATAAAACACGAGACAAAATGATATCTTTTTCTTACAAGCAAAAACGACGTCATTTTGTCTATCATTAAACGAAAGCCACCCAGCCCAGCTGCCTCCCTCCATCTCCCTTCGTCTCCTTGACCTCTCACTCACAGTCTTACCCAGTAACGTAGTTGCTTTCATAGTTTCGCTCTCACTCACGCATCACTTTTCACTTCTTTGTTCTTCTTCTTCATTTCACTTTCTTCCTTCATTTTTCTTATTCGTATATAATTTGACGTGGCAACGTCGAAGGTAATTTCTCATTCTCTCTTCATCAATTAGTTTTTTTTTTTGTTGTCTTGAGATGTGATGTGGCTAATTTGAGAACTTTATATGTTAATATTGGGAATGTGAGATAATGCTTATAATGTAATTAATGAAACGTCACAGATATTAAAGTGTTTGATTTCACACTTCAAACCATCTTTCTTGCTACGTTAGTATTTTGATCTTCTGTTTCTATTAACCCTGGGTTAGTATTTGTTAAGTCAAAATGACTTTACATAAATAATTTTGATGAAGAATAAATAATATTGAAAAAGCAGACGATAGTTCAAAAACAGACGGAGATTGAAAAAGCAGACAATAGATGAAAAGCAGACGGAAGATTGAAAAGCAGACGATAGTTGAAAAACAGACGGAGATTGCAAAAGCAAACGATAGATGAAAAACAGGCGGAGATTGAAAACAAACGGAAGCCAAAAGCAGACGAAAACAAAAGCAGACGATGAAAAGCAGACGGAAGCAAATCACGTCAGATTTAAGAATCAGTTTGAGTTAGTTACAGAATTCAACTAAATAACCGTTTCTTTCAAGATTCAAGAAGCAAGATTCAAGAAGCAGTTAAAGACGAAGGCTATAAATATGAGTTGAAGTCGAAGATTGCAAAGTTAGAGACACATACTTTACGTGAACATACGCGGACGCAACAATTGTTTCAAAGCTTACTTGAGAGTTTATTGTGCAAATAGCTAGAGCTGTCTTACTGTAATAAAGCTCGAAACATCTTTCTGTAAGAAAATAGTACAGATAGCCTGCAGAGGCTAAGAGTAAAAGAATACTGACTGTAAAGAGACCTAAAGAGGCTCAGAGGAAAAGAATACTTGTAAAGTTATTAAGAGATAGTGAAATCTCAGAAAAACATTTGAGGACTGGACCTAGCCCACGGTTTGGGGTGAACCAGTATAAAAATTACTGTGTCAACTTCTCACTCCTTTATCTCTCTTATCATTCAAAGTTTTGATTTTACTTAGTTTTCAAACAAGTTTTCCAAGAATACGATTAATTTTGATTTGCAGTAGTTCTTGTGAAGAGAACAAATTTTTTTCTTTTGACAAAACATTTTTGAAGGTTTTTCAAAAAGGAGAAATACACAATTCAACTCCCCTTCTTATGCATTTATGCATTGTATAATAAGCATTGTAATAACGTGTGATTCACTTCAATCATGGCTTGGATTGTTTTTCTTTTGTCACAATTGTAGCCTATAACACCACGATCTAGCTCTCTACACCAGTTTCTACCACGATCGTGGCATATTCCCCACGATCATGGCTCCTTGCTCTTGCTCTGTCATAATTGTGGCATATTTGCCACGATCGTGGCCCTAAGTTATTTTCCATATCTTTTTTGAATCTTCTCCAATTGTCCTAAAATACTAAGAAACACATCAAGGCACCTCATAAATATAGAATTGAAGCTTAGCATCATGTTCTAACCCACAAAACACTTTAAAAACAAATATTTACTAACACAATTCTAACCTAAACATGCACTAAACAATCAAATTAACCACTAAACACACACGAAACTACCTACAAAACACGATGCAATCTACACCTGTCAACATCCCACACTTAAATGTTTGCTTGTCCTCAAGTAAACAAAAATAAACAAACATTAACAACTAAAACATAAAACGCATAAATCCAATAATGGGGCAATGGAATTAAACTTAACGAAACAAATTTAACTTTGAACATAATCTCTCAAGTTATTCTAACTTATTAACTTGTGAAATCTGTGTCTAACTACTTTAGACTAAATATATGAACTAATCAAAATTTTAATGTTAAGTCTATTCACCCCTATTACTTGCACACACACATTGATAATTATTTGGTCAAATCAAAAGTGTAGCTATTCCTAAGTAGGTTTTCATGAAAAATCAAGCTATTAACAAGTTTAGTAGGCTTTTATTTGAAAACATTCTTTTTGTTGATTTTAAGGACATGAACCTAGTCTTTTTATATGGAGGTAAACACTTATGATGAATGTCAATCTAGTTAACTAGGTCAAGTTGTTGTTAAGTGGCTTGGTTGGAATGTCATTATAGCCTTTTGACGTGAAGGCACACATTTGTGATGCATGTTGATCCAGTTACTCAGCTACATCACATTCTTAACTGGCTACGAGCTCTATTTATAACCCAAAGGCCAGCAAAATAGTTATCTCATTGAAATTTATACACATTTTTCCTACCTTATTTCTTTTGTTAATTATTCTCATGAAAATATACTAGTAATGCTACCTATTTGTTTGGCCTAAAATTATAAATGAATACGACAACTTCCTAGGGTGAATAGACTAACATTGTATCCTAATTAACCAATATATTTAGCCCTAAGTAACTTAGATCACTAATTTCATAAGCTAATAGGTATTAGCCACCTAAAAGACTATGTTCACAACTAAATTAATCTCGTTAAATCCTAGACTTTGCCACATTTACACAATTCACACATGCAAACCTAAACAAACTAGCATATATAATGAAAAATTCACACTCAAAGTAAAAACATACAATCCTCCTACACTTGAACAACACGTTGTCCTTAATGTGAGAAGGGTACATAAACAAATAAGGGGGAATAGAATAAAATAAAATGAAATATATAAAGAAATAATTTAAAAGAAAAAGGTTAGAACACAAAACCATCAAGGTGATGGAGGTGGAATCCAAATCGGCTTAGCACCTAAGATTGTTGCCTATCTTATAATTTCTTAAAAAGAAATAAGAGAGTTAGTAGTCCAAACCATTCTAACTCATTAAAAACTTATTTTTTGAGATTTAAAACAATTCTAACTGCAATAACAATTTAAATCTAACTATTGAATGTGCTAATTTATAGTCATTAGCTTGAACTTGTATCCTTAGAAATTGTTCAACTCCTAAAAGGAAAGAGATTACTTCTTTTTCCTTCGGGGTCACTCTGTCAAGATACAGTTTTCATCGATGCCCATTAACCTTAAAGGTTTTCTTGTTTGCATTTTCCAGTTTAAGGGCACCATGATCAAAAACTTGAATAACTGTCAAAGGTCCACTTCATCGTGATTTTCGCTTCCCTAGAAATAGCCTTAACCTCGAATTGTATAGCAACACTACATCTCCTACCTTAAATTCCTTTTGCTTAAGATGAGAGTCGTGCCATCTGTTCACCTCTTCCTTATAAAGTTTGGTGTTTTCGTATGCATTGTAATGAAACTCTTTAAATTCATCCAATCATAGAAGTCATTTTTCACCTGCTTGCTTCCAATCAAATTTTATCGTTGTTATTGGCCAATATGTTCGATGCTTTAGCTCAACCTATAAATGGCACGCTTTACCATATACAAGCCTTAAAGAGTTGTTTCGATTGGTGTCTTAAAAGTAGTCCTATAAGCCCATAAGGCATCTTTTAGTTTTAACGCCCAATCCTTCCTGGAGCTATTTGTCATCTTCTCCAAAATTTGTTTAATTTCCCAATTAACAACTTCCACTTGGCCACTAGTTTGCAGGTGATAAAGAGTGGTAATGCGATGGTGGACTCCATATCTTTTTAGGAGAGCATCAAAAGATCTATTATAAAAATGTGTGCCCTATCGCTTATTATAGTCCTTGACACTCTAATTCGATTGAATAACCATTTGATGCATTTTTGCACAACCCTTCCATCATTGGTTGGAGATGTCACAGCTTTAGCCCAATGTGATACGTAATTCACCCCCACTAGAATGTACATGTTTTCTATGGAGGATGGAAAGGGACCCATAAAGTTGATTCCTTATGTGTCCAAGACTTCAACTTCCAAAATGTTGGATAAAGGCATCTCATCTCTCTTGGACATGTTGCCTACTCTTTGACAATGTTCGTATTGTGCCACGAAAGCTTGAGCATCCTTAAACAAATGTGGCTAATAAAATCCACATTCTAATACTCTAGCTACTGTTTTGTTTGCTCCATGATGGCCAATGTATTGAGCTTTAAGACGTTGTGTTAATATATCCATCATTTTGTCATCTAGCATGTATTGTCTTACTAATCCATCAGCACATGTTTGATACAAGATTGGTTCATCCCAGAGATATCAGTTACACTTGTGTAAGAATCTCTTCCTTTGTTGATAAGAGAAGTTAGAAGGAAGCTTACTATTGGCAACATAATTTGCGATATCAGCAAACCATGATGTAGCTAGACTGTCAAGCAACATTAGAGTTTCATTAGGAAATTTCTCATGAATATCTTCACTTTACTCGCATTCCCCTCCTTCTAAACTTGATAACTAGTCTATGACCACATTTTCGCTCCCTTTTTAATCTCACACATCTATATCAAATTCTTGTAGGAATAGCACCCATCGAATAAACCTCGGTTTTGCGTCCTTCTTCCTAAAAAGATCTTTTAAACTTGTGTGATATATAAATATGGTTACCTTTGACCTCAAGAGGCAGGATCGAGACTTATCACATGCATACACCACTGCGAGTAATTCCTTTTCCATGGTGAGGTCCCAAAAGGGTATTGTTTGTGTAGTGGATCGCATGTAACCTTTTATCTTTCCTTTGGCCTAGTACACATGACCTCAAATAAGAGTGTCCAATCAGGTGGCGTTAAAATTGGTGTAGATGTTAATGCCTCCTTTATTTTATTGAATGCATACACACACTTTTCATTAAACAAAAAAGACACATCCTTGATTAATAGGTTTGTTAAAGGCTTCGCAATTTGCGAAAAATCTTTAATAAATTAGCGGTAAAATCCTACATGGCTTAAGAATCCTTGCACACCCTTGACGTTATTTGGCATTGGGAGTTTCTCTATAACTTTTGTTTTTGCTCTGTCAACTTTGAATCCTTGGTGTGAAATTTTATGCTTGAGCACTATCCCTTCTTGCACTATAAAGTGACACTTCTCCCAGTTCAACACTAAATGTGACTCTTCATATCTTTGAAGCACTCTATCCAAATTAGTTAAACATATTTCAAAAAAGTCTCCAAAAATTGAAAATTTATCCATGAACACTTCCATTATATCTTCAATCATACCGGCAAAGATAGACATCATACATCTTTGAAATGTAGATGGGGCTTTACACAATTCGAAAGGAATCTATCCATATGTGAAGGTACCATAAGGACAGGTGAATATAGTCTTTTCTTGGTCCTTGGGGTAGATGAAGATCTGATTGTATCTAGAGTATCCATCCAAGAAGCAATAGAAAGAATGACCAGCCACACTTTCCATCATTTGGGCTATGAAAGGGAAGGAAAATGACCCTTTTTTTATTACTGGGTTAAGTTTATGATAATCCATACACTCCCTCTATTACTATCATTCCACCCTTCTTTGGTACACATTATACTAAGCTAACCCATTCGCTATTAGATATGGGATAAATTATCTCTACATCTAAAATTTTAATTATTTCTTTCTTGACCACCTTTTTCATGTTAGGATTCAACCTCCGTTGATGCTCCGTTGGCGTTCTACATCCTTCTTCCAGGTTTATTCAATGTATATAGACATTTGGGCTTATACCTCTAATATAAAAAAATTGTCATCCAATGGCCTTCATTCTTCTTCTAACAATTGCTACCAACCTACTCTCTTATTTCCCATTCAATTGATTGGAGATGATGATGGTTAACATTTGACTTTTTCCCAGAAAGGCATATCTAAGATGAGTAGGTAAAGGTTTAAGCTTTAATGTGGGTGGTTTCTTTGTGGAGGGTGGTATGGGTGCTTCAGTTCGGACTAATATCTCTTGATGCGTTTGAACACCCAACTCCTCCATCTCATCATTTTCTTCAAACTGGCCTTGTTCGACTTCTCATCTCCATTAGTTGTCTCTACTTCTATCGATTTCAATTATGCAATGCAACTATTTACTTGTTCTTGCAAATTTTGATCTAGAATTTCAACCTTCATGAACACGCTACTTTCTATTGGATTTTTTAAGGCCTTGTTTATATTAAACTCCACTTGCACTTCACCGATTCGCAATGTCAATTTCCCTTTATAAACGTCAATTATGAGTGTTCATGTTTTCATGCATGATTGACTAAGCTTCAACAGACAGTTCTTATCCTCTTCAAAATTGAGAACCACAAAGTCCATAGGAATAATGAACTTATCCAGTTGCCTTAGAATGTCCTCCTCCAAATGGTTTTTTAATAGATTGATCCGCTAACTGAATTAGCATTGATGTTGGCTCGACCTCACCTAACCCCAATTTCCTGAATATCGACAAAGACATAAGAATAATACTTGCTCCAAAATAGCACAAACACTTTGTAAATTCAAATTCACCAACCACACAGGATATTATGAAACTCTTTGGATCTTTAAGCTTGGATGACATCTAGCTAGTGACTATGGAACTATAGGTGCCAGTTGGAGCCACTGTTTGGTTTTCTTCCCACGTAAGCTTCTTTAATAATATGTCCATAAAAAAATTAACAGATTTAAGCATATGTTCTAAAGCCTCAATGAATGAAAGATTTATCTATAGTTTCTTTAACTTATCTACAAATTTTGTAAATTGAGTATCCAATTTATTCTTCTACAATCACTAAGGATAGGAAACCTTACGTTGATATGGTGGAGGGGCAACATAAGGAGGATATTCACTCATATCTACTTCTCCTTTTTGAGTCTTTTTCAATAATAGTAGATTTTGTAACTTTTATCTTTATGGGTTGTTCGAGTTCCTTCCCACTTCGAAGTGTGATAGCTTTTAATTACTCCCTCGACATTATGGAAGAATTAATCAGAAAACTTCCTCCATTTTGTGCAAAATACACTTTTGACAATTGGCTCACTTATACCTCTAAATTGTAGATGAAAGAAGCATGATTCTTTCTTGTTCGAATCTTCCTTCTAAACTCTTTTAGGCATCATCTAGACCTTTAAACTTGTCTAAATTGGCATCCATAGAGTTTGGTTTCTCCTATTGGAAACCGGGAGACCCTTGCGGCTTAAAGTGGCCCCCACCATTGTTTGACCATGAAAAGTTAAGGTGATTTTTCCGCCCATGATTATATATGTTCGAGTAGGGATTGTTCCCTCCTCCTTTACTGAACTGTGTTCCTATATACTTCACTTGTCTACTTCACCTTCTTGCATTAGGAAAACAATCAATAGTATCATGGTTCATTTGGCTACCTAGCTTGAATTTTTGTTGAATGGCCTTAACAAGAGTGGAAGATGATGTTTTCATGTTGTTTAGCTGTTGAGTCAAGCTGTCAATTGTTGCTTGCATTTTGGTCATTTGATTGACAAATATAGCTCCCTCTGTTTATGGATGGTTATAGGTTGTCTACTTCTTTCATTCACACATAAGCAGTTGTTTCTGACCATCTCTTCTAGAAGCTCTTCTGCTTCATCTACAATCTTTTTTATTAGCGATCATCCTGAGGCAACATCAATTATGCCTCTTGTGGGTGGCGTTACTCCATTATAGAATGTTTCTAAAAGGAAATCCTTGGGTAGGTTATGATGTGTGCATTTTCTTTGCAAGTCTCTATATCTTTCCCACGTTTAGTAAATGGAATCCCCATCACCTTGCTGAAAGATAGTGATGTCCATAATGATCTTTCTAGTCTTGATGAGGGGAGAAGTATTTATTTAGAAAGACACATACTAATTAGTTCCATGTGATGATGTTGGATGGGCTAAGGGAGTCATACCAAGCCTTCACTTTATCCCTTAAAGTAAAAGGGAATATTCATTCTCTTTGCATCTTCTGACATCTTATAATAGCGGAAGGTATCACATATTTTGAAGAAGTTCATGAGATATGCATTGGGGTTCATTTGTCAATCCATAAAATTGCACATTCATCTATAGTATGTTCAGAAGGCTGGTTTGATTTTGAAAGAGGTGGCTTGGATTGGTGGCCTAGCCACACCTTGACTTGCTACGTTAAAGCTTAACCTCATAAAGTCCATGAGAGTTCTCCATTAATGCCCTTGGTTATCTCCTTGATCAAACTCTCAATTATATTTTTTCGCCATTGCTTCTGCTTCTTTTTAGCACTTGGCTCTTTGGATAGCTCGTTCCAACTGAGTGATATCAATTATCAAATTTTCAGTTATCCGATTTGTACTTCTTGTAGCTCTTGTATTCATCCAAGTACATGGAAACAAAAGGGGTAAAAACCTTAAACTAAGATAACTAAAAACACCTTAGACTAAAAAGAACTAAACTAATCCTACGCCTCTCGGCAATGGTGCTAAAAACTTGATCGAGGTATTGAGTTGTACAATTTATATCTTTCAATTACCGCAAATGCATAGGTTATGAGTTTTAGTATTTGCAATGTCGATCCCACGAGGAGGGTAAATTAATCTAATCCTAGGATATCTAAGGCTTAGAAATTAATAAAATGAAACAAAAATATAAACACGGGAATTTGATTGTAAGAATTCGACTCAAGAAGTTAACACAAAACAAAAATTGAAATTGAGCAACACAAAGGGTCACTATAGAAATTAATCAAGAGAAATTACCAAGTTATAAGAGAGGAAATTCTACCTATCATTAATGCTAACCTAGCCAATTATGTGTTATCGGGGTGTCGGTTCTAGACTATCATAGGGAAAATTACTATCTTTTAAGTTATAATCTCGCACCCTAAATCATTAACGCTAATTAAATTATGAAATTTGTAATATCTCAATTAACAAATGACCCATAATTGAGATTAGATCAGAAGCTGTCAACTAAACTATTGGGTATTAATAAGATCTCTCTTTGCACAAAAATCGATATTATTAACTATGTGTTCTATTGGATCGTGTAACTCTTGTTAACCCAATCCAATCATTTTTATCTGGCTCACCCTTTCAGTTTGCTACTGAAATATGTAAAAATTGAAGTTAATCATAACACCCAATCAATAAAACACAAAATTGACTATATTAACCTTAAATTAAAATAAAATCTAGAAGAAAGAGTTAAAACATCATCAACAATCCAAAACCCATCATCATACAATCCATTTCAATCTTATACATTAAATGAAAAAAATGAAATGGAAAGGAAATAGAACTTGGATCAGACAATCTAGGAAGGAAACAACATCAGGGGACCACCTAATCCGTAAAACAATAGTGATGTGACCCGCTTCTTCTTCCTTTTCTTCTTCTTTCCACTTTCTTCTTTTCTCTCTCTCTTGAACTTTCCAAAAGTGGCAGAATGTAGAAGCTCTCTTAGGGTTACATCATTAAGTCTTATATAATATTTCCAATTAGGGAAATCCTACGGTTTTTTTTAGGTCCAAAAGGTCCAAAAAAATCTCTCAAAAACTCAAGTTGGGATTGTTGTTTGTGTATTTGTCGTGCAGGTCACAATCGTGGCCCTTAGTGGCATGGTCATGGTTAGGAGTTTTTACTTCTGTCATGGTCGTGATATATTTGCCACAATCATAGCCCTAGGTTATTTCCCGGGCCTTCTCCGAATCGCCTCCAATTGTCCTAAAG
>JANKYF010000224.1:52665169-52685704 GCA_029829435.1 Erythroxylum hondense | reverse complement strand
ATTTCTCATTATTTTATCCTACCCATGTATGTTCACACCCAAATCAATATCATAGACGTACAATCATTCTTGATTCCCCACTAACATAATTTGACTCAAGTCATAAACCCTTATTCACTACCTCTCATTACGGTAATCAAACCCAATTGTAACTTTTCTAGATCACAGAACATTTTATTTTCATCCGCTTTATTTATACACTTTCAATCTTGCCATTTTTAACATATCGCTATATTTTTCCTCTATCAATCCACAAGTCTATATTCATATCTATCCCACATTCAAGGATATACTCCAATATAACTCTGATGTTGCATTTCATAATATATCCACCAATAACAATACACTAAATCTTCATTTGTCAAATCGAACCATACACTTTTTCTTATTCCACAATATCCACAACTTCCATTTATCACATTCTAACATATCATCTTTTTCCTCGCTATTCTAACTGCTTAAACGATTGGGACATGCTCATGTGACTCATGAGTATTCTCAACTTCTAATTATAGGTTCTAATTATAACTGTAGGATAATTATAGGTGTAGGATTAATTGCTGAGATTTCTTCCTTATTGTACATTATAGCTTGTACGTTTTTGAGAAAGTAACAAATGAACATAAGTATTTTTTTTTTCCTTTTTCTTTGTCTCATCTTTCAAGTTAGTATCAAAGTGTTCAAAACTTTTTGAAGATGAGTGAAAATTTTGTTTCTATTGTTGTTCAATCTGAAGGAGCTTTTAATACAAACATCATTCTTTCTTAATCAAATTATGATATTTGGTCACAATTGATGGAGATGCATATTGGTGAAAGAGGGAAACTCTCTTATATCCGTGGCAAAACAAAGTCTAGTATGCTGAAAATAAAAAAGTTAAAAGATGGTTGTTAATGTCTATGAGTCCAGAGATTATGAAGCGATACTTATGATTACCCACAGCCTATGAAATCTGGAGCGCATTAGCAAAAGCCTTCCATGATGGAAGTAATGAATTACAGTTTTTCACCCTGAACCAAAAGGCATTCACTACAAAACAAAGTGGAAGACCTCTCTCTGAATACTATGGAGAGCTAATTCAAGTCTTTCAAGAACTAGATCTTTGGGACAAAATTTTCATGAAAGATCCTAAACATGTTGAAGCATATTAAAAGTCAATTGAATGACTAAGGGTCCATATATTACTAGCAGTTTTAGATGATGTTTTTGGACAAGTTTGTGGAGAGATTCTAAGGAATCAATTCTGACTCTAGAAATATTATGCATTGATTCAATGAGAGGCAATACACCATGAAACATTGAAAGGATAATTTGGAAACCTTAAAGTTGTTGTTATAGTGGTTAGAAACAAATAAAATACAACAGTTAGTGGTGAAAAGTCTACATACAAATGCACTCATTGCATCCAAACTAAACATACTAAAGATCGCTACTATGAACTTATATGATATCCAGATTGGTGGGACTATAATCGAGCACCCCCAAAAGAATAATTTCATGAAAACTCCAGCTACTGTTGTTGTTGAGACCAAAATCAATGATGATTTCATTAAGAAGACTTCTGCATTAATAGTAACTACAAATAATGATGGTAAGACTTCTAATATTTTTGCACCTATTTCTAATAACACATGGATAATTGATTTTGGTGCTACAATTATATGACCTTAAATTCTAAACAGTTATTGAACTCACAAAGTCCTCATAAAAATTTGTTTATACTAGCAATGGTGACAAAGCCTCAATTATTGGGGAACGGTCTTTATCTCTCATTAATACCGTAAATTTAGGTTCTATTTTGGTTGTTCCATCTTTAGATTATAACCTTTTATCTATTTCACAAATCACAATAGCCTTATCATGCATTGTAATCTTTCGGCCTAACGTTTGTCTCTTTAAGGACATCCAAACAAAGCAAACAATTGATTGTGGTAATAGGAGAGGGAAGTGTCAAGGAGTTTAGACAAGTTGCATCAATTTTTTGTTGTGAATGACTTAAAGGTGGAGAAAAATAACGCTAAGATCTAGTTATGGCTTTAACATTTAAGGCATGCATCTTTAGGGCATGCATCTTTTGGGCAACTAAAAAAATTATGTCCTAGTTTGTTTGAAAAAATGATGTCTTTAATTTTCACTGTGATGTTTGTGAATTTGTAACAACTCATTTCCAGCAGTGCTAAATAAGAGTCTCTTGCCTTTTATGGTTATTTGTTCTAATGTATGGGTTGATCCAAATTTCCAACTTTGGGTGGGTCTCGTTAGATTGCTACTTTTATTGATGATTGTATAAGGGTAAATTAGTTGTGGTTAATAAAATCCAAGAGTGAAGTGAGTTTATTATTCTATAAATTCCATAAGATCATTCAAACTCATTACAATGCATAGGTTTGAGTTCTTCACACAATAATGGTAGGCAATGTTAGAGTTTTGAATTGAAACATTATTTGGAGGTGCAAGGTATTATTAATCGAACTACTTGGGTGGATACACCCCCAATAGAATAAGACAATCGACAGAAAAATTCGACATTTTGTAAAAGTTGTTTGTGCCTTATTAATTCAATCTTATATGCCATTGACTTATTGGGAAGAAGCTCTCTCTTTTGCTACATAGTTGATTAATCAAATTCCCTTCCGCTTTACTGAATTTCAAACACCATTTTAACCTACATCCAATTTACGTGGAAAATCCCTCTTAACTAGGGAAAAAAACTATGGTCTAGATCTCCACGGAATAAAATCAATTCACTATAATAATCAAGAGTACAATCAGCAACTAACAATAATAATTTTAACAATAAGTACAATTATCTATAGGTTTTACTAAAAATTGAAAACTTTAATCAATTTAGTACTCTCTACAAAGCCAAGAGATACCAATACCAAATACCTGTCGATGATGATCCACTTCTTTTTTATTATCTCACCAAATAGTTGATTTCTCATATGCCAAAACACTGGAGCATAACTCTCTTTTTTTCCATCTCCATTCTAGTTTTTATGATAATATAACTCACAAGCAAAAAAAAAGTAAACCTTATTTTATCTTATCATAAATTGGCTTCTCTAATAAGCCAACAAATCCTACCACCTATAGGCCAATCAAAGAACTCTTTACTTAGTAAGCCACCATTTGAAAGTAAAATAAAACCCACCCGTGCAAAACTCACATAGCTAGTATTTAGGATTTGGGGAGATACCCAACAAATTCCTCCCTCAACCAAAATCACCAAACACCTTCACCTCATCCCAGAATCAGACCTTCTTCTTCAAGACCTTGTCCCTTTGGATGCAACGGCCCTCCACATAGCAAATGTTGTTGTCAGCCTTCTTCCCTTGTATTACTAAGTGAGCACTGTAGTACACTTTGCATCACCTCCCACTACCAAAATATTTATGGCTGTACTAAGGAAATAAGGTTAGCATGAGCACTTGAAAATACCTCATATTGTAGATGGTTAAGGTCATATGTCATCATCGAGCTTCATCCTCATGGTCCCCATGCCTTAGACCTTCAACTTTTTATCACTCACCATTTTGATGTGGCCATACTCCCCATCTTGCCATAAAGTATCGAGCAAGACTTGGTCTTTACAAATATGAATCGATGTAGACAAATCCAACACTCAACTCTCTTGACCCGCCTTCACCTCACCATGAGTAGCTAATAACAAATCACCATCACCATCACCTATTACCACGTTAAAGGAATAACCATCATCATCTACTTTAGTCTTGCCCTTCTTTTTTTTGCATCAAATGGAAACCCTTCAAGTCCTTCATCATCTTCAGATAGTGGCTTTGGATGTGGCCCTTTTTCTTACAATAATAATACTTCATGTTACTAAAGTCTTTCGCGCGTAATTTCGATCTACTTCTTAAGTCATCTCCCTTTCTCTCTTGATTCCTTCCTCTCTCATGCTCCCTCACAACTAGTACTCGATCACCATCACTCGAAGAATCTCCATCAATATGTGTCATCATCCTTTCGTTCTCCCTTAATACCATCATAGCTTCATCTAGCGTAATCTTCTCCCTACCAACAAACAACCTTATGATAATGGATCAATAGGACTTGGGTAGTGAAGTCAACAACAAGAGAGCTTGTTCTTGATTGGTGATCTTCTCATCTGCATTCTTCAACTAGACTACTAGTTGGTTGAATAAATTAATATCATCTTGCAAGGTTGTACCCTCCTCCATCATCAACTGGTACAACTCTCATCTCAAGCACAAGATGGTAGTCAACGATTTAGAGGCATACATACTTTGGAGCTTATCCATCAAAGCTTTTGGATCCATCTCATTTAAGTAGTTGTACTTAATCTCCGAAGCTATAGCCAACCGAATCATACTAGCTACCTTCTTCATCAACACCCACTTGGCATCATTCAAACTCGTCGGCTTATCCGCTTCTAAGGCTGCATCAAAATCTTGTTGTATCAGCAAGCCTTTAATAGTACTCTTCCATACCCAAAAGTTTATTTTCCCATCAAACAAGGGAACGTGGAATTTCAAAGCACTATTTTCACCCATTCTCTTCTAATACTTATTCCTCCCTAAATCAAACAAGTGGTAATTTTCCTACAAAAGGATCCTCTAACTACAACTCTAAACCATTTGTTAGGGAAAATTAACAGAACCACAACAACAATAATAGCAAGAGAAGTAAAGTGCAAGAAACTAAGTCAACACATTCGTAATTTATGTGAAAAACCCCTCTCAAATAGAGGAAAAACCACGGTCTAGAGCTTTACAAACTAAAATCAATCCACTATAATAATCAAGAGTGCAATCGGTAACCAAAAAAAATAATCTTAATGACAAATACAATTACCTCTAGGTTCTAGAACAAATTGAAAACCTTAATCATTTTAGTACTCTCTACAAACCTAAGAGATACCAACACCGAAAGCATGTTGATGATGATCCACTTCTTTTTTAATATTTCACCAAATAGTTGCCTTCCCACAAGCCAAAACTGTGGAGTAGACCTTTCTTTTTCTCTTCATCCGTTCTGATTTTTATGACAATACAACTCACAAGCGAAAAAGGTTAAACGCTATTTTATCTTATCATAAATTGGCTTCTCCAATAAGTCAGCAAAACCTACCACTTATGGGCAAATCAAAGAACTCTTTACTTAGTGGGCCCTCACTTATAAGTAAAATAAAGTCTACTCTTGCAAAACTTACATAGCTAATATTTAGGATTTGGGGAGATACCCAACAGATCCCTATAATGTGTTTTTCTTATGTATGCGACGAACCAAAATGGGTACTGATGTTATCATCCTCCAACTAAATGTATGTTCATCATAATAGATGTAGTCTTTCATGTACATACAATATATTTCTCTGAGTCTGAGCTTTAAGGAGAGTACAAGAAGGAAATTTAGACTCTTGATTTTGAACTTCAGGGGCAGTGTAAAGGTGACTGTCATTTTTATATGGTAATGATGTTAGGAATGTTGCTAATAATTAATTGGAACATGAAGAGGAGTAGGAAGGGGCTATTAAACCAAATGGTATAGACCAAGAAGGTATTATTGAAGAGGAGGATGTTGGTCTATTAGTTGTAAAAGTTAAAACTCTCACTAATATACCACACCAATCGTTTACTGAGGATGCTCCTAATTCTAACCCAAACCCACCTAGGTAACAACTACAAGAAAGTCTTAATAGAGGTATTACTAGGCCTGCATTTAAACCAAAAATTTCAAGTAGAGTTAAACATCTTATGAGTTATTATATGTCAAATAATATTCTTTCAGAATCAAATTGGTCATTGGTAAATCAATTATATGTTGCAATGAATAAGGAAACAAATTCTTTACAAAAAAATAAATCTTGGGAGATTGTTGAATGCTCACAGGAAAGAATCCAATTAGATGCCGATGGGTTTACATTGTAAAGTATAATGCAGATGGCATAATTAAAAGGTTCAAAGCAAGATTGGTAGCAAAAGGGTATACCTAAACATATAGTATTGATTATACACAGATATTTGCTTCTAAATCTAAAATCAATATGTTAGAGTATTGTTTTCCCTAGTTGCAAATTTGGATTGGCCTTTGCAACAATTTGATGTAAAGAATGTCCTTTTTCATGGTGACTTGTTTAAAAAATCTATATAGAGCTTCCACCAGGTTGTATAGTAGCAGAAAGGTAGAGTAAAAAGGTTTGTAGATTGAAGAAATCATTTTATAAGCTAAAGTAGTCTCTAAAAGCATAGTTTAGAAGGTTCACAAAGTCCATGATAACTTTCGCATATCATCAAAACAAATTTGACCACACTTTATTCTTGAAAAAAAGCAAGGTAAAATCACTGCTCTTATTATATATATGGATGACATGGTGGTGACAGGAGATAATCCGAAAGAGAGAAAGGCTCTACAAGAATACTTTTTTGGAGAGTTTAAAATGAAATATCTTGGTTGCTTGAAATATTTTGTCAGGATTAAAATTTCTAGATCAAATAAAGGACTTTTTCTATCCCAAAGAAAATATGCATTAGACTTATTATAAGAAACTAGCATGTTAACATGCTAACTAGCTGATATACTAGTTAAGGAAGGCTTGAAATTATATATAAAAACAAACCAAATATCAGTTGATAAAGGAAGATACCAAAGGCTTGTTGGAAGGCTAATGTATTTGGCTCTCACAAGACTTGACCTTACTTATGCTTTGAATATTGTTAGTCAGTTTAAGTATAATTTTGGAGAGCAACATACGAGGGCAATTATGAGAATTTTGAGGTATTTAAAATCTACTTCAAGTCAAGGAATTTGCTTACTAAAAATACAAATTGACAAAGTATAGATGTGTATGCAGATGCTGATTAGGCTGGATCAATAGAAGATAGACGATTAACATTTGTCTACTTCACATTTGTGGGTGGTACCTGGTTACGTGGGAAAGTAAAGTACAAAATGTGATTGCTTGCTCAAGTGCGGAAACTAAATTCAGAGGTATAACACTTGATTCATACTACTTTTACAATATTTAAGCTATCTATTAAAACATCTTATTAATCTATGTTATAACCATAAAGCTGCTTGTGATGTAGCTCACAATCCTATCCAACTAGATTGAATAAAGCGTGTTGAGGTTGACAGGTTTTTCATTAGAGAGAAGTTGGATGAAAAAAATTGTGAAGTTGTCCATGCTTAACAAAACAATTTCAAATTATGTGTTCTCAAATTTTTTTGACAAGTTGGGCATGAATGACATCTATGTATTAACTTGAGGGGGAACCATAAGATTTTTTTTCCATAATTATTAGGACAGTACAATTGTAAATATATTCGTAGATACCTAATTATAACTATAAGATAATTATAGTTTTGTGATTAATTGTTGAGATTTTTTCCCCTTAAGTGTATAGTATAACTATAACAGAATTAATTTTTTCCTTATCTTGGCCTCATCTTTCAAGTTTTTCTCCCGTATTTATACTCATTCACATACTTTATGATTATGTCTCCGTCACCTTGGATGTTAATGCTCACTGTCATTACTGGTGTCTGTCTGAAAAGCACATAACATCATCACCGACATGTTGCGTGGGGTGCCCATCTTTACTTTTCCTTTTATATTTTCTTCTCTGCTAATCTTCCACTCCTTCCTTCCGACCTGGTTGTTACATTACCCCAAAATATTCCTTGTTTACTCCATGCGAGTGATTGGGTCTGACGAAGTCTCCCCCGAACTGTTAGGACAATGTATGTAATATGTGGCTTCCTCCTATGATGGCAACCGAATTTGACTTGGGCAAACTGTTTTATTAGCATAGAGCCAAGGAAGAAGAAGCCAAGCTGGTACCTGGAGTTGCTGGTTTGATTCAGCTATTTGACTACCATAATCATAAAACATACTTGTTAACGGAGGTTTCTTAGGTATGTTAGGTATAATTTATGAGGCCCACTTACAATTTCAACTGGACTTATTTGTACCTTAAATCCTTTAAGACTTTTAGCATGTGATTATTTTCAGTAGTGACGTTGGAAGTTTGAAAATCGAAACCGAAAACAAGAAGAGGATCACTGCTAATGGCCTTATTTTCCTTTTCATTTGATCTTTTGGAGCTCTTTAAAAAATTTCTGAGTCACTTTTTCTTTTGAGTGACAGGGACCAGGGAGTTGGGAGGAAGATAAACTATTAGCATTAGCAGCCGTCTACTATTTCCAAAGACTTTCAGGTTTTTGTGAACAAGAGAAAATGACGATTGGGTGACAGACAGCCATGTGCAGGATAAATGACGCAATCAATGCACTCGCTACCTAATTCCAAAGCACTGCATTTGCAAAGAAAAGAGCAATCCCTATAGCATATTAAAGCCCAAGTTTTTCTTTTTTGGTAAAAACAGAGATATCTGCTTAACTATTGAAAGCAACAGATAAAGTAGTAGAAACCTATAATGGAGAAAAAGAAAAGGTTTAAAACAAAAAAGGACGAGAGCAGAGCTGAGAGAACCGCAGAAAAATTGCAAATAAAGGGCAAGAAGTAACCAAAACAGTGCATGGGCATGACTAAAAGAAGACTGCAATTTGAAGGAAATGATGGGACCCCGTCTCATTATTTTCAATTTTTCTATCTAAGAATCAAACACAGTCATAGGGTGAAGTTGGGAAAAAAGTATTTCTCTGCATTACAGCTGCTAAGGCTCCACCTTCTAAAGAAAACAACTTGGCGGTAGGCAATTACCATAACGCGGAAACGCGTGAAATGCGCTGAGCTTCATCTCTATTACCAACCATAAAAAGAACATTACATTGATACGTTTTTGTCAGAAAGGAAATAGCTTTTTTTTTTTTTTAGTAAGGCGGTAAGCATTGTCCATTTTGTACTTGTACCAGAAGCATTCGCATTTTACACTGACCTAGTGAAGGTAGTTTTCGCGCCTTGTCCTTATTTAAGCCCAACCAGTCACTTGCTTTCATTGATTGCCACCCAGAGGATAAGAAAAGAGATCCGGTCACCGCTCATTCTCTTTTCTCTACATGATCTTGGAGTGAGTCCATGAGAATGACCTCTCGTTTTGTTTTCTTACTAATTCAGTGACTGATCTGTTTCCACTTTTGCAGATCCAAATGGGAAAAGCAGCAATCTTTTTGTGCTTAGTCTGTGGAGTTTTGGCGGCTTTAAGTGTTAATGTAGCCAATGCAGATGACCCATATAGGTTCTATACCTGGACAGTGACTTATGGGTTTATTTCTCCTCTTGGTGTGCGCCAACAGGTAGTTCATTTTCATTTGGGTGTTAGGTTTGATCTAGATCGTATGTTAGGGGAGAGTCTGGCTCTTGGAAGCTAATAGAGTTGTGGTTTTTTGCCGTGCAGGTGATTCTTATTAATGGGCAGTTTCCTGGTCCTCGGCTTGATGTGGTGACTAATAACAACATTATTCTCAATCTCATCAACAAGCTGGACCAACCTTTCCTTTTAACATGGTAAGTTCCTTATTCTCTGTCACATCACTTTCTTAAGTTCGTGGCTTTTGTTTGTTTTCAGCGTGACTCTGGCTGTTCGATGTTAGAACTAAGATGTGGATAAACACTTCTCCATATTCGTGCAGATTTTGTATTTCCTTTGAAGAATGTAAAAGCTTCCTTCTTTCTCTTTGGTTATGGGAAAAGTAAAAAATGGATTCACACATTAACTCTTAAATTTAAGTTGCTGCTCTAAGTTGTTTCTCTAGCAGCTAGCTTAAAAGAAGAGTCTAGAGATTCTTGCTTTATCTCAATTTCCTGCGTTCTATGCTTTAAAGTTTTAAAGAAAGTCCAGAATTTTTTTTCTTTTATTTTAATCAATCAAATTTACTGTGTGGAAAGTACTAATGCCGGATGATTAATTAGAATTTCACTCTAACTGTGACAACTTTCGATTATACTGCTACAACTAGGAATGGCATTAAGCAAAGAAAGAACTCTTGGCAAGATGGAGTGCTGGGGACCAATTGTCCCATTCCTCCAAACTCTAATTACACTTATCAGTTCCAAGTTAAGGATCAGATTGGAACCTTCACTTATTTCCCTTCCACACTATTCCACAAAGCTGCTGGAGGATATGGAGCAATCAATATCTATGCAAGGCCTCAAATCCCAGTTCCATATGAATTGCCTGCTGGAGATTTCACTTTACTGATTGGTGATTGGTACAAAACAAGCCACAATGTAAGAAGAAATGAAGATTCTTTTAGCTCATGATTTTCTTTTCCTTTTTTTTTTTCTTAATCCACCATAATTGTCTTTGTATAAATATGTGATGTATTACATTTGATATAGGCCGTCAATATTATGTTATATTTTTGAGCTTTATACTCCACTACCACTTCAAAAGCCAGGAAAACAAAAGAAACAAATCCTAAAAATGTCAAAGCTGCTGTAGCATAACTTCATCATGTGCATTGCCACGGCCCACGAGGCCTGCTTTTTGTCTGGGTTATGGCATAACCTGGCAATCAAAGACACTGATTTATTTGCTTGAGCCTGTGTTTCATTAGTTCCTTCTGTGAAAAGGCCTTCTGTCCTGTGAACTATTTGCATTCGACATTCTATGTCATGATTAAGCCTATATGGAATTTGAACTAGTTGCTATTTCCATTCCAATATGCCTAGTTAGGCTTACCCATCTTTTGAATCAGAATTATCAGATCCTGCTATTTCATTCTTGTTTGGCGGGGGAGTCATTTGTTCTGTGTAGCACTTTACCATTCCATTTGATATTACTGGCATTCACCTTAAACTGAGATTATATTGCAGATATTACAGGGGTCTCTGGACTCTGGCAAATCTCTTCCCTTCCCAGATGGA
The DNA here is from genome assembly GCA_029829435.1 of Erythroxylum hondense. Taxonomy (NCBI): domain Eukaryota; kingdom Viridiplantae; phylum Streptophyta; class Magnoliopsida; order Malpighiales; family Erythroxylaceae; genus Erythroxylum; species Erythroxylum hondense. Next base: position 52,674,891 of record JANKYF010000224.1, on the reverse strand, counting down.
CTCATAATTAATGGCCAGAGTCACACTACCTTCACTGGTGATCAAGGTCATTGCTATAATTCATATCAAATTTATATTTTGATATTCAAGATTTGAAGCATTTTATCCAACGGTTTCTGTAATTTTTTTCACTAACATCTTCCTTGTGTTCAGGTAAAACCTACTTGTTCAGGATCTCCAATGTAGGATTGTCTACCTCATTGAACTTCAGGATTCAGGGCCATAAAATGAAGTTAGTGGAGGTTGAAGGATCTCACACAATTCAGAATGTTTATGACTCTCTTGAAGTGCACGTTGGCCAATCTGTATCTGTCTTAGTTACCCTAAATCAGGCTCCAAAAGATTACTACATTGTTGCTTCAACACGTTTTACGAAACAAGTTCTTACAACATCTGCATTCTTGCATTACTCCAATTCTAAGGCCCCAGCCTCTGGACCCCTGCCAGTTGCTCCTGCTGACCAAATAGAATGGTCAATGATGCAAGCTAGAACTATAAGGTATTGGCCAGGTTGATTAGTTATCTTAGAGATTGGAAACTCCTTGTACAATTCTTTCACTAAACTAAGATATGTCCAAATAGTTGGATATTTGGTTCATTCTTTCATCTTTCATTTTTCTTGAAGGCGGAATTTGACAGCAAATGCAGCAAGGCCGAATCCCCAGGGCTCATTCCATTATGGAAAGATAGCAATCACCAAAACATTTGTATTGGGCAATTCGGCACCTCAAATCAATGGAAAGCAGCGTTATGCCGTTAACAGGGTTTCCTATATTAATCCTGATACGCCTTTAAAACTTGCTGATTACTTCAACATCCAGGGAGTCTTTACCCTGAACTCCATCCAAAGTGTTCCCTCTGATGGTCCTGCATATTTAGCAACCTCAGTTATCTCGACCAACCTCCATGATTTCATTCAAATCATTTTCCAGAACAATGAAGAGTCTATTCAATCCTGGCATCTCGATGGTTATGACTTCTGGGTTGTTGGGTAAGTAGCAACGTTCTGTTGCATCCAAATTTTAGCGAGTCTTATGAGAGCAACAATTAACCTGACAAACACCTGCAGTTTTGGCAATGGGAAATGGTCACCGGCCAAGAATCTAACTTACAACCTAGATGATGCTATAAGCAGACACACTGTTCAGGTAAGTGAGATGCACTTACAATTTAATTTCACAATTTCTCCCCACATCACGGCAGCCTGATCAGTTCCAGATCATCAGTCAATCTATAGCTAGTTTATTTATGTCATTACAGGTATATCCAAACTCGTGGTCCGCCATATTTGTCTCCTTGGACAACCAGGGCATGTGGAACATGAGGTCTGCGATATGGGAAAGGCAGTATCTTGGGCAACAACTATATCTCAGGGTCTGGAATTCAGTGAAAAGCTTTGCAAATGAATACGACATTCCTTCTAATGCTCTACTTTGTGGCAAAGCCATCGGACTGCACCCGTAGAATGACCAACTATTTGAGCTTTAATCTGTTCCCTAGGTCATGAGGATTTGACTAGAAGGGAAAAACAGAACATGATAAGAGCAAACAATTAAAGGCAGATTTATTTGTATCATTGACATGTTATGGTATGCTTAATATCTTTATAACTGCTTATGGTCATCTTAGAGAGTTCTGCGTACAGATACTAAGAAAACAAAACGTCTGAATTTATGTGGTTATGTTTAGAGCTAATAAGATGATCCTCGTTACTGTGGAAACACTTGGGGCAGAAATTAGAGAACAATACATTACCGACAAGTAGGAAAAGATGAATAACTTGGATGTTAAGATCCATCTTAATGAGCACATGAGGAGAATTTAATTTTACGTGTGCTGGAATTAAAAGAGGTCTATTTCACTAGTCTTGTGGCATGTGCGTAACACTAGTCTTCAGTAATATGAGATCCATCCTTGGGATTGAACATCTAACCGACCAATTAAGTAACTTTCTACGAGAATATCAATCAGTTGACTTTCGTCCGATGCTTATGATTAATTACTTTATGATTAATTGTGACTGGATGTGGCAAGTCCTTGGACTAAAAAAAGTGGAACGCCCATCTTAAGTACCGCTATACTTTGGCCTGATATTGTGTGAGGGAGGTAAATCACGGTTTGATCTCAGTCAGCTTCTTGGAAAGGCGGTCCAGTGCTTAATGCGCACAAGGAGTCATTACATTAGATGAGCTCCCACACTGTCATTGTCAAGACTCGAACCCAAAATCTTAGACTCACTTTTCTTCTCAATGATCAACTGAGCTATCTGTGCGGGTAGATGTGACAAGTCCTTATCTAAGAAAACCGCAAGCAAATTTAGCAGTAGAAATTGCAGAAACCCTACAGGACAGACGTGATCCACACATTACTCTCGTTTGTCTTGGATCAGGTTTCATTTAAAATATAACTTCTTCTATACTATATAGTTATCATAACTCACTAGGCAACATAACATTAACATTTTTTTTGGGGGGTCAATCTCTTGAGTCGATATATTAAAATGTTCTAAGCATTTAACAAGGAAGTCAGAAGTCAATTAACTTGCAATCAATTAATGTTTTGATCCGTTCTCGCCGCAGCCGCATTCGCTTCTTTAGATCTTTCTAATGATTCCGAGTAACTCCAGCATTCATTGTTCATGTCCTAGTCAAACATATTATTCTGTGCTCTCAAAAATGAACAAGCAAAAATAGTGAATAGGGTAAGCATATCTAAAACTCTGACCTCCTAATGAGTCTTGACGCTTAGGTTTGCGTGACCTCCAGGATCTTGACTTCTTTATATAAGCCTTTCAACTTTTTATGTGCTCACTAGTTCACTTCGACATTTCGTCCTTACAAATGAGGCAGGCCAATCTCCTGTGTTTTTGTATTGGGCTATTGGCTTTGCCGAGTGGCATTTGGGTGGAAGCTGAGGATCCCTATAGATATTATACATGGACAGTTACATATGGATACATTTCTCCACTTGGCACTCGTCAAAGGGTAGGTTCATCCATATAAAAGAATAGTTCTCTTTGAAATCTTCTTTGCCTGGAAATGAATGTTAACGTTCCTGTAAACTTCTCAAAGTCTTCTGGCAGATTTAGCCGTAACCTGATTGTTCCCTCTCGTGCTACTCTTTCTTGCAGGGAATCCTTATCAACGGAAAATTTCCTGGTCCAACTATCAATTGTGAGACTAACGACAACATAATTGTAAATGTCATCAATAAGTTGGACGAACCTTTCCTCATAACATGGTTAGTGCCCAGCATTATTTTCGTTTTTGTTTAGAAGTATATAGATTGTAGCCAGGAACCAGAGCGACAACTTTTTTATTGGTTTATATCAGGAATGGTATTAAACAAAGAAGGACTTCATGGCAAGATGGAGTATTAGGAACCAATTGTCCTATCCCGTCAAACTCCAGCTGGACCTACAAGTTCCAGGCAAAAGATCAAATCGGAACTTACAACTACTTCCCTTCAACTGCTTTGCATAGAGCTGCAGGAGGCTTTGGAGGGTTCAATGTCCAGCCAAGGTCTGTGATTGCCATTCCATACCCTATTCCCAGCAATGAGTTCACCCTGCTAATCGGTGATTGGTACAAGACCGACCATAAGGTTTGTCACTGAAGATTTCTTATTTAAATGTCGCTTTTAGTGCAATAAGTTTAAACCCGGACCATGTTGGGCCTGTTTCAAGGCGGAAATCTTGATGCTAACTTGTTGGGAATTCCGCGTTCCACAGATATTGCAGAAACAGTTGGACACGGGCAATCCTCTTCCTCTGCCTGACGCTCTTCTTATAAATGGGGTCGCCAAAGTTGCAACTTTCACCGGTGAAGCAGGTAACTTGATCCTATTCAAGTTACCTTGACTGTTAAGATCCTAATTATAACTAAATAAAGTAAATCTGAGATACTGCTTAACAACTTTTTTACAGGGAAAACTTACAAGTTCAGGGTCTCGAATGTGGGGATTGCGACCTCAATCAATTTCAGAATCCAGGGCCACGTAATGACCCTCGTGGAAGTAGAAGGAGCTCACACCTTGCAAGAAAAGTATAATACCATTGATATTCATGTTGGTCAATCCGTGGCTGTCTTAGTTACGTTAAGCGGTCACCCGAAGGACTACTACATCGTTGCCTCTACCCGTTTCACCAAGCCTATTCTCACTACTACTGGAGTTCTCGCTTATGCTGGCTCCAAGACGCCACCATCTCTACCGTTGCCTATTGGTCCAACCTACCAAGTTCACTGGTCTATGAAGCACGCCAGGACCATTAGGTAGTGATCTTCTTCCACAGTTTTTACCTGATAGAGATGAAGTTAGGCAAACTGGTTTGATTTGCTTGTTGTCTACCATTTTTGATAAACAACTATGTGTTGTCACTTGTTAGGTTGAATTTGACAGCAAATGCGGCTAGGCCTAATCCTCAGGGCTCGTTCCATTATGGACAAATAAAAGCTGCCAGGACAATCATTTTAGCCAATACACAAACTAAGATCAACGGCAAGTTGCGGTATGCCGTTAACAACATCTCCTACGTCGATCCAGCCACGCCTTTGAAGCTTGCTGACTGGTATAACATTCCCGGAGTCTTCAAGCTTAACTCAATTCCCGACAAACCTACTAATGCTAAACCTGTACTTGGAGCATCTGTAATCGGAACTACTCTTCACGACTTCGTAGAAGTTGTCTTCCAAAACCCGGAGAAGACAATCCAGTCTTGGCATTTGGATGGATACAGTCCCTACGTTGTTGGGTAAAACTTTTACTAAACGATTTTTATGTTTGCTCTAGTGTGTAGCTTGTTCCTAACGTGAGTTCTTGCACCACCTGTTTATTTGCAAATATTTAGTATCTGTTGCTCTAAAATTTCGCAGATACGGGTCCGGCGTTTGGTCTACGGGCATGAGAAATCGCTACAATTTGGTAGACGGAGTTCCTAGGCACACTTTTCAGGTACAAGTGGAGAGTGGTCGTGTAGATGTATAGTTTTACAAAGAGCAATTATAATATATTTACTAAAAGCTTTGTTAAAATTTGCAGGTATATCCAATGTCGTGGACCGCAGTATTGGTGTCGCTGGACAACAAGGGAATGTGGAACTTGAGGTCAGCGATCTGGTCTCGGCGATATCTTGGCCAACAGCTATATGTGAGAGTTTGGAACGACGAGAAAAGCTTGTACACCGAGACTGATGTACCCTCTAATGCTCTGTACTGTGGCTTGGCCAAACATCCATAGCACTAGTTGGACGTTGATTGGAACTCTTAGAGCTTCAGATTTGTTTTTATTTCAACTGTATCTTCTTGAATCAGTCACGAGGGTGTTACCGTTTCAAGAGAATGGACAGATAGGTTTAGTGGAACATGAAAAGGTTTTCGTAGTTTATTTGTGGGAAATTACTTCCCATTCATGTTTGAAAATAAACATGTTCGTCAATTCCATCAGCTGTGCTTGTCTCTGACATATTCCCTGCCCCTTCTAGTTATCATTAAATGTTCACACGTGGACGATTAATAATTCTCTAATAAGAATTTATGGGCATTTTGTTAAATTGATTATAGGATATTATTTAAATTAATTACAACCTAACTAGTCCACCTCTCATAATTTTAGTTTCTAGTTTTTTTTTTATATTTAAATTAATTATGACCTAACCAATCCACCTCTTATATTTTTAGTTTCTAGTTTTCTTATTTGAATTAACTACGACTTAGCCAATCCACCTATTAGTCTAAATAAGGAATGCTTTGATTGAATTTCAAACTAAACTGAACCTAATATTGTAGCACTCCACTCCTGCAAGACTCGAACCCGATATCGATGGTGATATCCGAGTCCGTGCCCCACGAGGGTGGCGTGCTAATACACTCAATCATTCATAAGTTAGTATAAATATTTATTATTTATTTTTTTAAAAACACAAACATACACTATGCGGAAGCCAATCATCACATACAGTCAATAATGATTTCAATGGCCACTTGGGCCCTTTCACAAATACAAAGCACTTAAGTCAGTTTGACTTTACAAATGACATAATCATTTGTACAAAAGTTCATAATACACCATTTTATACAGAAATAAGAAAAACACTAATGCAGACGCGAACTGATCTCGACCTTTATCCTTCACTTGTATGCTGTAGCTATACTCTCGTTGGCCTAACAGGGTATTCTTCTAATCCTGAAAAATAGTTGCAAATTTTGGGTGAGTTTTGCGAACTCAATGAGCGACCGTCATCGATGGCTCACCCAGTCACATAACACATTATTTCACATTCACATAAATTCACATTTCACATTCAATGGACGTCGATCTTATAATGCTATATGCATGAGACTCACATTCATTCTTATTGTCGTGATTGAGTGCCTGTCACTCACATATACAGAATACTGGCCCGTAGGCTCAGTCAGAGCAGAATACTGGCCCATAGGGCTCAGTCAAAACAGAATACTAGCCCGTAGGCTCAGTCACATCACATAATCAAGGAGCATAACTCTACGTGGAAGCGCTTCATACAGGCGACTCAAGTCACAACCCCTTTATATTTCATGCATTCATGCCATGGAATACATTACATATATTGCATGCTCTTATCTAATCCCAGACACTTATCATCGGACCGTGGTCCGGCATTCAATCTTAAGTTGAGAATCACATCTTAGTTACATGCAATGTCACATTCAGAACACATGTAGCTCATTTCATTCAGATGCACATAACACTTCAATATCTCATACAAATATCACAGTCATCGGACCTCCTGTCCGGGTCCCACATAAACATAACACATTCATAAAATCATCCAGAAGGCATGTAATACAGAATTTTAGATAACAAACAATAAGGGGAGACCATCTAGGTCTACTCACTATACGCTCCAGATTAGCATTTGCTTTCAAATTCTGAGAATGCCCGAATGCGAACACTTGACCTGTGCAACCCATTTATGCAAAACACACATTGCACACTCATCAATAATTGCACACGTAAAAATATTCCTTTATGCACAATTGTAATAATGGACCATGTATAATGCATGCTCAATGACAATCCCGGGCATGTGTTCTAGAACACATATTATGCTCATTCCCATTTCATAATTCATATGTGTCTATTTAGCTTAGCTTTACACTTCATTTGTACATAATCTTTCTAAACTTTCCTTTCAATCTTTACCTTTTTCACGTGTCTAGCTTATTCATAAGCTTACACCTTAAGAACACTTGGTTACTTTATATCATAACTTAATTTCTCATCATCTCTTTTCTAAACTCATATGATCTCAAAATATCTAGATTATCATCCAATAAGAATCCAATTGAAAATCCCATAATGTAAAAATCACTAAAATTGTTTCTAGAATACTTAAACCCAACATTTTCTTAACTGCATGAAATAAAATCCTTCCAAAAGTCCAAAAGATTCAAAATTATCTTACCTTCATTATTCACCAAAAGAAGGAATACTTGGCTCAAGGGGAAGCTCTTCTCTTCCTCTACCTGTTTCCCTTCTTGATCTACTCCAAAATCTCTCTTATAGGGTAGGGAAATTGAATCCCTAACTTATTGTCTCTTCTTTCTCTCTGTACTTCTCTCTCTCTCTTTTTTTGACATTCTCTCTCTTTTCTCTAGAATTTTCATTCTTCTGTTCTACTTCCTTCCATTCATGTGTTTCTACTTCATTTATAGGTAAGACAACACTTCTTCTTCCAATTTTTCTCTTAATGATTGAGAATTGTCTCATTTGCCCTTCCATTTATGCCCTATGTATGCTATACTTAAGTATCTTACCAAAAACACCCTTGATCATTCTAACAAAACACTTTCTTCTAGAAGACTCTTCTCTATTATCTTACGTTTCCAATGACACCAAAAACATTCAATTTGGTTTAGTAGTGTGAAAGCTATACTCCAATATCTCCGGATTGCTTTTATTCCGAGACAGTACCCTATACTCCACTTCCATCCAAAAATTGAAACTCTTAGAGTCCGATTCAAAATTTGATTTCTTCATATAATTTGTATCCTTATGTTTTTGTTTAAGGTAAAACAATAATTGTCTCATTCGGACCTCTACTGATCCAAAAAACATCAAAATACTGAAGTATGTTCAGTGAGATAACACCAGTTCATATTATTGAAGGACACACTCACTGTACACGTCCCACTATTTTCCCTAAATATTTCTCCATTAGTTTCATATGGTCATGATTCTTGGTGGATATGTAGGGAAATGTCTTATGAATCCAATGGCTTAAGAATCAAGTCATTTGGAGGTCTAGAGGAGAAGTTATGGTCAAAAGAATCCAACATGTTTATATCTTTTCTCATATTGTACATGCCTTAGCGTGATTGCCATAACTCTCACTACAGATGTCTGATTGACTTCATTTTTGGACTATTAAAAATAGGACTTTAAGATCTACAACGTGTATGAAGACCTTGAAGACCAATTCTGTCTTTTGACTTCTGCATTGTCTCACTTTCCTTTCTTCTCATTTTCTATCGTCTCATTTCCATCATCTCATTTCTATCGTCTCATTTCCATCGTCTCATTTTTGCATCTCACTTTTGCGTCTCACTTTTTGTGTCTCACTTTTGCGTCTCACTTTTGCGTCTCATTGTTGCGTCTCACTTTTGCGTCTCACTTTTGTGTCTCACTTTTGCTTCTCATTTTTGCATCTTACTTTTGCATCTCACTTTGGGGTCTCATTTTTGCATCTCACTTTTTGCGTCTCACTTTTGCGTCTCACTTTTTGCGTCTCACTTTTTGCGTCTCACTTTTTGCGTCTTACTTTTGCATCTCCATATGTAATGATCATAACTATCGACTCCAATGTCCAAAATTTTCATACTATATACCGTTAGTAAGATAAAAGAAAGATCTACAACTTTGCAGAAGGAATCTTGGTTAAAATATCTTTATATCAATCCCAAATTTGCCCCTAACGTCCGAAGTTGAATTTTCCATTCACACATCGACTTACTAGACCAACTTCATAACTTCATGGGATTTTGAGACTTTTAGAGACAGAACTGAAATTTGATGTCTTCATACGAAATATAACCATATATCTCTAGATTAATCCCAATTAAGAATCATCTCGTTTTGATAACTAGAGAAAACGTAATGGCTAAAAGACTGAAGCATATTCAGTGAATATTTTTCAGATCACTACCAATTTTATTTCCAAATCTTTCCTTATCTCAACTCATACCGAGATTACTCTTTCCACTTCCTCTACTTCTCACTTTCAATAACATCACATTTAAAAACAATCATACCCGGAAGTTGTCAATGAATGCATGTTGGAACCCGGTTCCAGAACCCATCCTCGGAGCCATAAATCGAAAAACAAAGTGGCGGAAACGAAAGAACGGATCATAAAGCGAAAATCAAAGTGAGCGAAAACCAAAGAAATCAAATCGGATCAAAAAGCAAAGGAATCGAAAGCGCGTGTGGAACCAAAAGAATCGAAAGGCTGCAATCAAACTTAAGGTCAAATTCTGACATCCAAAATTGTGTACCTTAAAAAAACTAGCGTTGGAAACTCAAAACACACTTGGTCTACGCAATTCCAGATCGGTAAATTTTTTTTTTCATCATTCAAAACAATTCAATTTCCCATTTAGAATTCATCCGCATTCAAATCTCAATTCATAAGATTCTTCTTATACAATCATATCCCATCATTTTAAACTCTTACTTTTCATTTGCTA
>JANKYF010000224.1:52519126-52532325 GCA_029829435.1 Erythroxylum hondense | reverse complement strand
CAACCTCAGTCAATGCAACACATTTAATGCACAGAAACTAACACATTAATCCCTATTGTGGGGCCGGGATGTTACAAGTAATCTTTCACATGAGAATTGGCAGTCAAAAAAAGATGGTTAGTAGTTTTAGGGTTATTCTTATATAGATAACAAAATTTATTTAAATTTAGAAATTTAATCTGTCAAGGGTTGGGAGTTTCCGTCTAGCATTCAGTTATAATAAGATAGAGGCCCTGGAAGAGAAATTGGGGATTTCAAGCTACCTTATGTCAAGTTTCCACTGTCCTTGTACCTCTAATCCATCACATACATTATTTATTGATGAATAATCTAATAGAAAATCCCTCTAAATGTAAATATAGCCTATCATGATTAGGACTATACTTAGGGATTATATGTGCTAACTATTAAGGCACATTGCACCAATGATTTTCATTAATCTAACTCTTCACCTTAGAATCACTAAAGTACAATTCAAGCAAATAAGGATAAAGGTTAGATCTATATATGGCCAATATTACTCCAATTATCAAAGAGAAAAGAGGCAACCTCCTTATTACCTATCATACATTTAAACCTATCTTTGATCCTTAAGCTTCAAAAGCTAAGCTAGCCCCCAAGAGAATAAGGACTTATACTCCACCTCTCAAATATTCATCTCCTTTAAGAAGAAATAGATTGAAAAGGTTCAATTACTCGAAATGAATTTCTAGATCTGTGGATTTCAAGTTTTTTAAAAGAAAAAGTAGGAATGATGGCACCAAAAATGGTATTGTTTCTAACAGATGACAGAACTTCATTTGGGTTCAAATCCCACTGAGAGGTCCACTAGAGATCAAAAATTATTGAAGAAACAACAAGAAGTTTTATTACTGGAGAATCAACGTGAACAATTATAACTTGACCTGATTTTAGGTGGGGTTTGTTTTTGTTCATATATGTATTTTCACAAATAAACCATCCCGGGCTAATTATTGTGAACCTTTCTTCACAATAATTATGATGGAGAAAATACCAAGTCAAATTGAATGGATTCAAAACGCTACATAGATGGGGATTAACAATTTTTCCATTAATCCTTTTAATCCACAAGTATGACTTACTTGCCACAAGTCTTTAGAGCTTCTTTGCCATTTGTAAGCTGGTTGAGGTGATTTCTAATTGCCCTTCCTCCTTAGGTTTACAAACACCAACCTATTTTACCTTGGTTAACCCCCTTATGTTTCCTAAGTTCTTTCCAAAAAAGGTCTTAAAAATCTTCTCCACTGATTTGATCACTCCTTTGGCTAGAAAAAGAGTTTTGGTCTATAAGTATGCAAGGAGCTCAACACTATTTTTATTAAGAGCAATATACCTACCTAAGAAAGATCTTTATTGCACCAACTCCATAATATTTCATGTATCGTTTCAATTAGAGGGATACAATCCTTAAACTGGAGTCTTTTAATAAAAAGATGAAACTCAAGATAAGTGAAAGGAGGGGTCTTGATCTTCAATCTAAAAATCATTGATAGGTCTTCAACAACTTGAGAAGCACTCATTAAGATCATTATATAACTATTCTCATAATTAATAATACTTCTAGATATCTCCTTGCAATACAGCAGTGCTTTCATTAAGATAGACACAAAATTTCCATTAGCCTTTGAGAAAAAAAAGGGGGACCATCAATAAATTCAAGGTTAAATAGACCAATTTTATTGCACTTGTTGTGATACTTGAAGCTTGTTTTCATATTGATGAGATGTTTAATTAACTTGTTCAGAGTTTACATATATAATATAAAGATGTAAGGGGATAGAATCCCCTTGGCTCAATTCCTTCCCCCTTTTAAAGATTTTGGTAGAGTCCCTATTCATCAAAATACTATAAGAGGTCATAGTGATGCCCATCTTTAGCCATTACCTGAATTTAGTAGGAAAACCCATTGTTTCTAAAAGTTGTAAGATTAACTCCTAACTTATAGAATCATAAGTTTTATGAAAGTACACTTTGAGTACATAATTCTTGAGAGCCTTTCTTCTAAAATACCTTTAAGTAATTCCTAAGCAATCCAAATATTGTCCTTAATTTGATTACCATCAAGAAAAGCACCTTGAGAGCTATTGAATACTGATTTTATAATAATCTTGACTTTATTATCTAGGAGATTTAAAATGGCCTGATAAACGAAGCTACAATATGTAATTGGTCTATATCCCTCTAAATTAACATGATTGAAGCCTTTAGGAATTATACGTATGAAGGTCTTATTAATCTTCGTTAGTAGTATCCCTTTCTCGAAGAACTCTAGGACATCTTCAATAATTGGTCCTATAATAATAAGCCATGTCTTCTAATTAAGTACCTAGTTAGGACGTCAAGATTAGGAGTTATAAGGGCCCCTAGTTTAAACACCATCCTATTTGCATGATTTACTCTAATCTAGTTCCTTCTGGTTGAATTGGTTACAAAGAAAAGATTGTAAGGCTTTATTGAGGAGTTCTTAATAGCAAGGGAGCTTAGCATCCTCTTGAAGTATCTAAAAGCCTCATCTTTAAGGTTATCATAATTGGTTATAATCACTCTTTCTACCTGACTAGAGAACACACTTCATTATATGTTATTCATGTCTTATTGAAAGGTCATACTATCATAACTTTTCTATTAAACACAACCTTTTGCAATGTACATCCCCAATTTTTCTTTTAGATAAACATCTCATATCTTTTCTCTGCTTAGTAAAATTGAAGGAATACCTTGTAAAGATTCCTCGTTTAGGCCTTTTATCCTTTGGTAAAAATAGTACATTATAAATGACATATTTAGGGAACCTAATCAGGAAAAGGTCGAATGAAAATTGCAAGGCTAATGCTAGATAATTTCATAGTTATTCTTATTGAGATTTTTGTCTAGTAAAAGGCTTATAGATTTTGCAAAGGAAAAAGTTGTAATGAGTTAATCTCTTAAAAGTTCCATATGAATTTTAAAAAAGAGAGGAAAAAGTTATTAATCCATCCATTTAAGATAAACACATAAAAAGTACCTACTAGATTTTTTAAATTGTTTTTTAATTACTAAGATCGAGATCTTAGGTGCAGACTTATTATTAAAGAAGTTATTTTATGGCTTGAAAGTATTATGGTCGAAGGCATATATGTCTAATCTTATTTTAATTTTGTGTATCAAAGTCCTTTAGTTTCAATTAATTTATATAGAGGACGGTATACCTATAAAGTGAAACTTTGGTCTATACAATGCTAAAACAAGTAAATGACTAATTTTTGTGAAAGCATACTTGTAAAAAAATTAAGCTTTTCTATGCAAATATTTTATATATCATCCAAGAAAAGCCCAAAAGACTTATAATTCTTATACAAAGCTACAAGATGATTTGCAATAATGCCTATTCCAATATTGTATGTTGTTTTTAATTAAATGAAACCTTATGTAACAATCTATCAACTTTTTACTCCAACTCGTATATAGGCTATTACTTGTTTTTGATCTACATAGGAAAAAATTTGTAATACTTTGGTTGTTTGATTTTACTTAATATTATAAAATCTCTATTTGAAAAAAATATTCGACATCTCATAACCATGCCCTGAATGAAATATTTTGCAACTCATCTAGCAATATTTAATCAGATTTAATTTTATTGATTTGCAACCTTTCTCAGCAAAATTTGGGGTTAACGTAGGAAAACGAAGATTAGTTTAGTTAGAAGACAAAGATAACTTATAAATTCTACAAATTGAGTCTTCTAGATTTGCAATTTATCTATAATATTATGTAACCAATTCCTTTAAACAAAAAGAGAACAACTAAACAAGATGGAAAAGGGACAAAGGTGGGTTTTATTTAAAGCATGTCAAAACACTTCCCTCTTATTTTTAGTCTCCTATTTTCATCTATATTTATCACTTTTTTTAGTTTTTCTTTCACTCCTTTCACTACAACTCGCTTACAATTAGTGATTCCTTGGAATTTCTTAAAATTTGAAGCATGATAACTTGTTTAAAGGTTAAAAGAGATAGTTGGAGACTTTTTTGCTTTTTTCTAAAGGAATTGACAAAAAAAGAAAATTTGAATTTCCTCTGGCATTCTTTGAACATTGAGTAGATGACATCTCTTTTAAGCACATTTAATTTACCAATTAAATATTTGTATGATGATATTATAACAGGATAAACAAATATGGGAAAAAATAAAATGTAAGTAGCTATTGTTGCTTATGCACTTCATATATAAGTAGTTATTGCTGCTTATTCACTTAGTATACATTTTATATAGAAAGAGTGTCAAGGTGTCATTAATGGATTAAAAAATGATATTTACTATTGTTTTGAAAATGTAGTAGAAGTTGAAAGGATATATTCCAAATTTTATTAAGAAAAACCATTGTGTTCAACGGTAAAATAATTTTAATATATATTTATTATTATATGTAATATTTTAATTGTATTTCATTATAATTAATAGTGTAATATATATTAGATTTCGAATATTGATTGCCTCAATTGTAATGAGAAGATGAAGTTATAGATATCAAATACTAAGCCTAACATTGGTCAACATTTTTATGAATGCATCAATAGAAAAGTAAGTATTTCAAGTATTGTTTTTCAACGTTGCCATTAATATAAAAAATTTTGACCATTGCTCAAATTGAAGGTGTCTTATAGGTACTTAGTATTTGAGTTTACGGTTTATTTTTCTTAGAAAATATGTCAAACATCTTCTATGTGTTAGGGCAAGAGTCTTGCTCGTAAAATGCATTGTTGTTTACAAGAAGTAATTCGTCTATATAATGCAAATTTGTTATAAGTAATATTTATGTTTATATCTTTATTTTGTTGGTCTCATATAATTTTATAGCTTGAGATTGGATGTAACTAGGACAAATATGGAGACGTTGTGACAATTAAAAGTTGAAATGTAATTCTTTTCTCTTTTTACAATTGCAAGTAGTACATTATCTTAAAAAACAAGGCAACCAGTGAGTACGTAAGTAGTATGTTTTGTTGATGATGAGCCATTTGAAAACTTCATTGTAATGGAGGTAATGAAAAGGAATTTAAGGAACTGATGACTCCTAATTTGTTGAACTCATTTTTGCAGTCAAATAATTTATAGGGAGAAGCATTTTACTTTTTCTTAGGATCTCTTCCCTTACAAACAATATGAAAAAGGATTTAATGCCATAAACATCTAAACCTAGATTATATGTTACACACAATAAATGAGCAGGGCAAAATGATTACTGCATTTATAAATATCTAAACTTAGATCAAATATTGTATATGTGAAAAACATGATAAAATGAGGATAAGATTAAAATTCCAAGATGATGAAATAGGGACAAAACCAAGAGGTTGAGCCACCAATTCTATATTACTAAGCAAGGATAACTAGCAATTTTATAACATAACACTTGTTAGGCACCGTTTCTAGAACCCAACTCTTGCAAAATCATGAAGCCTGGGCGTATTATCCTATAGGATTATTTCTAAAGACCCTTATTAGGCATCATCCCATAAGGGTAGCGTGCCCGTGACGATCAAACATAAAAATAACTTATTACTCCAACTCAACCATATAACGAGGAAGTCAAAAATGAACCATACATAATCGAACTACTTCAATCTATCATTTCATTTCTAAAGTAACAGAGTTTGAAAAAACTTTATTTACATATCAAAAGCCACACCATTGGCTTATTACAAAATACAAATAACAAATTTGCGGAAGTTCCCTGAGGCTCTTGATCACTTAATCTCTTAAATATCACCTGTAGAGGGTACGGAAAGGGGGTGAGCTTGAAGCTCGTGGGTAACAAGTTCATAATCAAAAAACAAGCAAATTTGAAAAGATCAAAAAGCTCTCACCATAATCTATCAAGCAATTGACGATGGAACATTTGAAAAAATCTCTGAGGTAGAGACTACCAAACAAGCATGGCAAATTTTGGAAAACACATATAAAGGTGTTGATCAGGTGAAGAGAGTAAGACTTCAAACACTGAGAGGAGAATATGAAGCCTTACAGATGAATGAATCTGAGTCCATCTCAAATTATTTTACAAGAGTTCTCAAAGTGGTGAATGATATGAAGAGATTTGATGAGAAGATTCCAAATAGCCAAATTGCTAAAAAGGTTCTTCGCTCGCTTGATGAAAAATTTAATTTCATCATTGTAGCAATTAAGGAGTCAAAAGATTTGACCCTAATGACAATTGATCATCTCATGGGTTCCTTACAAGCCCATGAAGAAAAGCTTCTACGGAAGAAGAAGAGCCCATCGAGCAGTTATTGAAAACAAAGCTTCAACTGAAGACAGGTGATGATCAAGAAAAGGGTCAAAATGGACGAGGACGAGGTCGTGGTAAAGGTTGTGGATGTGGAAGTTCACGCGGACGTGGACGAGGAGGATATAACAAAAATCAAGATGTTTGTCACACACTAATTCCTCATGAGGCCGAGGCCGAGGTCTTGGGAATTACTCAAGGTCGAATGGGAGACAAAATGATGATAGAAGGTATGATAAAAGCCAAATTGAATGTTTCAATTGTCATAAGTTTGGCCACTATGCCTGGGAATGCAGAAATAAAGTTGAAGAGAATGTCAATTATACTGAGGAGGAGATAAAAAATGAGCACACACTACTTCTTGCATGCAAATCTGATGAGAGCAACGAAAGCAATTTTTGGTATCTTGATAGCGGCGCGAGTAATCACATGTGCGGGCGCAAATCATTATTCATGGAGCTTGATGAATCGATAAGCGGCAATATTACTTTCGGAGATGCAACAAAAATTCCAATGAAGGGGAAAGGTAATATTCTGATCCGTCTGAAGAATGGGAAACATGAATTTATCTCCAATGTTTACTATGTGCCTGGCATGAAAAATAATATTTTGAGTTTGGGGCAGCTTATGGAAAAAGGCTATAATATTTTCATGAATAACTATAGTCTTTCACTCAGAGATCAGGATGAGAATTTAATTGCTAAAGTACCAATGACGAAAAACAGAATGTTTGTATTGAATATTCAAACTGATATTGCAAAATGCTTGAAAGCATGTGTGAAAGACTCGTCATGGACATGGCATTTAAGATTTGGGCATTTGAATTTTGGTGGCTTGAGATTGTTGGCAGAGGAGAATATGGTGAAAGGATTGCCTTACATTCATCACCCAAACCAATTCTGTGAGGGCTGTATTTTCGGCAAGCAATCTAGAAAAAGCTTTCCGAAAGAATCTTATTCAAGAACGAAGGAGCCTCTGGAGCTTGTGCATACGGATCTTTGCGGGCCAATCACACCAAGTTCTTTCGGTAAGAATAACTATTTTCTGTTATTCATTGATGATTTTAGCCGAAAAACATGGGTTTATTTTATGAAACAAAAATCTGAGGTGTTCGAAGTGTTTAAAAGATTCAAAGTTTTTGTCGAAAAAGTGAGTGGGTATTCCATAAAAGCTTTAAGATCAGACAAGGGAGGAGAATTTACTTTAAGGGAGTGCAAAAGATTTTGTGATGAAAATGAAATCCGAAGGCCCCTCACGGCTCCATTCACACCATAACTGAGTGTTGCTTAGAGAAAGAATCGATCAATCTTAAACATGGCACGAAGCATGCTGAAAAGTAAGCAAATGCCGAGGAAATTTTAGGCCGAAGCAGTAGATTGTGCTATGTATCTTTCTAATAGAAGCCCTACCAGAAGTTTTCATAATATGACTCCTCAACAAGCCTGGAATGGATGGAAATCAAGTGTTGCTCACTTGAAAATCTTTGGGAGTGTTGCTTATGCTCATATCCCAGAT
Organism: Erythroxylum hondense; assembly: GCA_029829435.1. Lineage (NCBI taxonomy): Eukaryota > Viridiplantae > Streptophyta > Magnoliopsida > Malpighiales > Erythroxylaceae > Erythroxylum > Erythroxylum hondense. The sequence continues at coordinate 52,524,521 of JANKYF010000224.1, read as the reverse complement.
CAAAGACGAACGAAGCTAGATGACAAAAATGAAAAGTTTGTGTTCATAGGCTATGATTCAAGTTCGAAAGGATACAAGCTCTATAATCCCAAAACTGGAAATCTTGTTGTGAGCGGAGATGTCATTTCTTATGAGGAAGCTATGTGGTATTGGAATACACAAAAAGAAGATTATGCTTTCTTTCCATTTGTTGACGAAAGCATGGGAGAAAATATTGAAGCAGATCAAGAACCTGTGATGCCTACATTGCCTCATCATAGTGAATCATCTACATCATCAAAAGAATGTCCTGTTGGGCCTCGTGGCTTGAGGAATTTGGGAGAATTGTATGATGAAACTAAAGTGATAAATAATCTCACCTTATTATGTCTTTTTGCAGATAGTGAACCAATTGATTTTGTAGAAGCTAGTTAAGACAAAAGGTTGGTGAGGGCAATGGATAAAGAAATTCAAGTCATTAACAAAAATAATACTTGGGAACTTGCAGCTCTTCTCAAATGAAAGAAAGCAATCGGAGTCGAATGGGTTTTCAAGACCAAAAGAAATGCTAATGAAGATGTGGAGAGGCATAAAGTTCAACTTGTAGCCAAAGGATATAGCCAACACCAAGGTGTTGATTACGATGAAGTTTTTGCTCCCATAGCTCGTTTAGGGACCATCAGATTAATTATCTTATTGGCTGCTCAACATGGATGGAGAATTTTTCAGATGGATGTCAAGCCCGCTTTCTTGACCAGGTATTTGGAGGAAAAAGTTTACTTGGAACAACCTCCTGGCTACATTGTAAAAGGCCAAGCAAACAAGATTCTGAGATTGAATAAGGCCTTATACGGATTAAAGCAGGCTCCGAGAGCGTGGAATAGCCGAATTGACAATTATTTCCAGAAAAATGGTTTTGTGAAATGCACATATGAACATGCCCTTTACTTCAAAAAAAAACAAAAATGGTGATGTATTACTTGTTGGTTTGTATGTGGATGAATTGATTTTCACAGAAAATAATCCAAGCATGTTTGATGAGTCCAAGAAAGCGATGATTGGAGAATTTGAGATGACAAACATTGGAATGATGACATATTAACTTGGCATTGAGGTGAAACAAATGAAGCAAGGGATCTTTATTTCTCAACAAAGATATGCCAAGGAAGTCTTAAAGAAGTTCAAAATGAGTGATTCCAAATCTGTAGCAACTCCGGTGGAAACAGGGATCAAGTTGTCAAGACGTGACGAGGGTGAATCTATTGATCCAACATATTTCAAAAGTTTGATTGGCAGTTTGAGATATTTAACTTGTACAAGACCAGATATATTGTTTGGAGTTGGTTTAGTGAGTCGTTTCATGGAAACTCCAAGTGCTACACATTTGAAGGCAGCAAAAAGAATTCTTCGCTATCTTAAAGGTACGCTTGACTATGGGTTGTTTTATTCATTCTCTGAATGTTTTAAACTTGAAGGATATTGTGATAGTAATTGGGCTAGAGATATAGATGATTGTAAAAGCACTACAGGATTTGTATTCTTTACAGGTGATACTGCTTTTACATGGAATTCAAAAAAACAACCCATAGTGACTCTCTCAACCTGTGAAGCTGAATATGTTGCTGCTACTTTCTCTGTCTGTCATGCTATATGGTTGACGAATTTGCTTAATGAAATTGGAGTTGTGCAAGATGAAGCAACAGAGATTAATATGGACAACAAATCTGCTATTGCTTTATCTAAAAATCCAGTTTTGCATGATCATAGCAAGCATATCGATACAAGGTTTCACTTTATCAGAGATTGTACTTCGAGAAAGGAGATCTGTGTGAAGTATGTGAAAACCGAAGATCAAGTGGCAGATATCTTTACCAAGGCTCGCAAGATTGATGTCTTTAAAAAATTGAGATTGCTGCTCGGAGTATGTCCAGAATCATGTTTAAGGGAGGATGTTAGAAGTTAAACATGATTCATGAATGGTTCATAAGTTAGGAATACGAATGGTTCATAGAGTTACGAATATAAAGAGTTCATGGAATTTGAAGATGAATGGTTGTGCAATTTATGAGTATTTTAATTAGATACTTCTAACAGTTTTATTGCATTGATGTGAGATGTGTATATAAAAAGAGATGAAGTGAGGAGTTTGTATGATGAAGAGAGAGAGTTGAAAAAGAGAGCAGTACACAGTTGGTGAAAGTCTTTGTTTTTTTTTTTTTCCAGCAAAGAAGCTTTATTTTCTCCTCCACATATATCCTTGTTTGTGTTAGATTTGACTGTGTCTAAGGGATTGTCAACACTAACATGGATGAGGATAAAGTGATTTTTTTTAGTATGTGGGCAAGATATTGACTGGACACAATCTGTGTTCATGAAAACTTAGAACCATCAATTGGCTTTATCTTTTACTGGTTTTCTTAAAATCTTTACGTGCAATGATTCCTTGTGTTTCGAATAGAGGAAGATGACCTTCAAAAGGTTCCCGTAGTTTTAGCTAGAAATATGGATGTGTAGGCAGTAAGAATAAACAACAGCTTTTCTTTTTTTTTTTAAGAAAATTAACAACAACAGCTTTTCTTGGAAGAACTATTCTTTAAAATATGCTTTCTTTGAGTGTGATTGCTGATTGTTCATCACTTTGAAATGAGTGGAATTCATTACCTGCGAGTAAGTCAAAACTGCTAAATGCTGGAAATATTGCTGTACAACCTTTACCACAAGCCAAAATTGTCCTTACTTCTTCAAGTTATGAGTAATCAAGGTTACATTTATCTTATAAGGTCACAGTAAATGAGTTTCAGGCCATTCCACCACTTCTTGTCTGCAATTGCAGCAGTTAATTGTATGCCTTTATTTCCTTGCCCTTGGTTAGTTGATGAAGAAGTATTGTGTCACATTTAGCTTGCTAGGAAAGTTCCGTGAAGCTCCTGAACTGACTGTACTACCATTGCTCAGTTCATCGGATTCTGGATTTGGGATGGACATGCTGAAGAGGATGCTACATTCTGGACAACCAACAATGTTTGGCTGATTATAATAGTTGGTTATACAATCCACATCTTTTAGGAGATCTACAGAAAGGGTTTAATTGTGCCTTCTAAAGTACGATGACAATAGTTTGGTGGCCCCGTTGCCTTGATCCAACGTAGCGATGCGTCTAGCAAGTTTTGGGGCGAAAGAAGAGGTTTGTTACCTGTCAAACTTCACCGTTGTAAATATTCCTAGTCCTGTATTACCAATCTTTTGGGACACTACATCAATATAATCAACTCAAGCTACATTTATCAACGTGTATTGGATGACAAATTGTAAGTGCTATACAGGTTTATTTAGAGCATTTTTACGTCTGAAACTCAAAAAGTGGTAATCTTGTATGCTTCTAACATCTAAGCTTCGCACTATCTAGAAACTGATTCTATTTTTTAGGACGTTCAAACGAGTGTCACTAGCTCCTTTGCTGATCGTGTAAATTCAAGAGAACAGACATTTTTTGCATTCTTGTTATTGATCTATTTCACTTCTTGTTGGATTTGGGTCACTTTTAAGTAGAGCCTAAAACTTAAGTATAAAAGGGTATTTTTAACCCTAAATAGGTTAAGAAAGGAGAGATTCAGCCGGAAGGGAAAAGAGAAAAAAGAGAAATCGTCATTTTTTTTCCAACATTGCAGAGTTTCTTCTAACCTTCGATTGCATTGTGATTTCTTGTCAGATCGACCTGAAATTTTAACCAGAAATTTCTTTCTCGTTGTTCTTCATTCTAACGGTGGAAATTGGATTTGGAAGTCTCCAAAATATCCTGATTTTTAGTCGAAGTTACTGTCAGATTATAACGGTGATATTGTTATCAACTCTTTGATTCTTTCATCTTGTTGATGATTATTGTTGTATCTTGAGTTCAGTGGTGACTCTAGTTATATCTAGAGGTGAAAAATTATTTGTAACTTGATTAGTGATAGTAGAGCTTTTCTTGACTGAACTAGATCCCGTAATTTTTTCATTTTCACATTAAGAAAAGTTTTCACGTAAAAATTACCTGTGTTTTCTATTTCTTGCTGCTGAGTTTATTGCATTTGTGAGTTTGTTAGCTGCTGTTTTTCTTTTGATATTAATTGTGATTGTTCACACAGGAAAAAGTTTATTAATTCTAGTTATTTGTTTCCGCTGCGTGACCGATTCCTCTTTTCCTAATACTTATCATGATACTTATTAGTCCTTTTTTGCCCACATTCCGAACCTGCCAACGAACGCTTTGACTTCAAATTATCAACTTCATCAATTGTACACAACGGATACTGTTATTAGTTTATTCGAGTATGATCATGTCACTCTCAATATTATTAGAATACAATCTCACGAGAAACAATTCAACCCATGTACATCTGCATCTGAAAACTCTGGTACTTGAAGATGGAGAGGAGAAGTGGGAAACACTTGGCTTTGATTGATGGAACTTGCAGTGGGGCTTGATGAGATGTACTCGTGAGTATTTTCAGCCATTGATGAAGTTCGTGGTCTCTTTCAGATAAGATGAGAAGGCGATTTCTGGTTGGCCATAGCTTTGATGGCTTTCATTGCTTCTCAGGGTGGAGAAATTTCCTGAGAAAATCTCATGCCCAACTTTACGAACATAGGGCAATTTAAAAGAATATGATTGATGGTAATTAGTGTTAGGCATAAAACAATTAATTACCGAATTAAACAACTTATGGTACAATATGATTGATGGTAATTAGTGTTAGGCATAAAACAATTAATTACCGAATTAAACAATTTAATGCTTGTACCATAAGTTAATAATTTCATGAAAATTATTTTGTTTGTAGGACGTTAGTTGCTTATTGATAATCCGTAGAACAGTTCTTAAGCCGTTTTACATAAAAGCCATTTTAAAAGTTCCGTTGTACCATAAATAATTGCTTCCGTGTAATGTTGCGGTGGTACTATCTTGTATGCCAAGTTCCGCACGTTTAACACCTCATTGATTGATTAAGTAGTCATTTCTACAGGTTGGAATTTAGAAGTCTAACTTAACCCATAGTATGAGGCTTAACTAAAAGTCTAATTATTTAAAAGATTTGTGATTGAGATAATGACATAAATAATTTATTTACTATTTTCCCCAAATTGAAAATGAAAAGATAAGAAAGACGGACGTAATTTGTAATGATTAAAAAATCAGACCGAATGATACAATCATATTTTATATATTTTTAGAACTTTATATTTAGCATCTTGCATGTATTTTATGGATATTTATGGCCTTTTCATCATGTTTTATAATTATTAGAGCTTTAGACACATAAAATATAAAAAAATCTTTAATAGGTTGAAATTAACACTATTTTTCAATTTCTGGCAGATTTGACCTTTGGATCTTTGGATATTTTTATCTTGGGATCGGGTTATTAGAAAATTC
>JANKYF010000224.1:52361698-52377003 GCA_029829435.1 Erythroxylum hondense | reverse complement strand
CATGTGTTTTTCAACAATATATTTTAAACATTGAAAACAACTTTACAATAAAACATATCTTAACTAGGATAGATTATAAAAATGTCAATTATAATTACCCTTAACTACGATTATTACTTATTATTAACAAGCTATCTTCCAAGTATTATTAAATTTAACAATATTATCACATATCAAATTTCATCAATATTCACATAAAAACTTTTGGAAAAAATCTAAGAACCACTTTTGGCGACGAAATAGTAGACCGTCGCTATATCCTAACTCATTAGTGACGAATAAAGAAAAATGGTCAGAATATGTCAACCAACCCATGACGCTAAAGAATAGGGATGTCAATTTTGGTCCGGGTTGGCTGGCCCATGAACCAAAATGGTTCAGCCCGATTAGGCCACAGGCCGAGCTGACCCAGCCCTTAGCCCAAACGAAACAACAAAAACTACGTCATTTTAGAACTTTCTTAAAAAAAAAAGGATTGGCTAGGCCACGTTCCATAGGCCAGCCCGCAGGCCACCCAACCAAGGGTTGGGCCCCATTGACATCCCTACTAAAGAACATCATCGCCAAACTTTACCGACAAAGTACAATAATCGTCGCCAATAGTGAACATTCCACGAGATTCAAATATTTATCATCACTCCGTATTATCTTAGCTTGATCTTCTGCGACGATTCACCAAAACGTCGGTAAAAAGGAATGTAATTTGCAATGCTATTTAGTTTTTTTCGTTATTTTTCCGAGCAATTGTTGACATTTACTAAATCGACGCTAATCACATTGATTTATCCCACATAAGCCGACGATAATTTCTAGTTGTCGATAATTGTTTCATTTTTGAGACGGAAGTACCTTAACGTCGTTAAAGCGTGTTGTTATTGTGACGAAATCAAAAAAGCGTCGTAACATTGTTTCCCCTTTCCAACGTTTTGCTTAATTGACATAGATTCTTTAACTTTTAGCAGCACAATTTTTATGCGTGGCCAAAGGGACACTTCTAGTGACAATGTCTATCTTGTCTCCAAAGAAATCGTAGCCAATATGCATGTTTGTTGTAGTGTTGTGCCATGAAGGGAAAGGAAAAGATAATTCAATATCATTAATTGGAAAGAGATAATTCAATATCATTATTTAGAAAGATAATTTGTCTAATCTCTTATTATCCAAAAAGATCTTGAATATTGTAACAAATAAATCAATAATATAGTTCAAAATTTTAATATTAAAAAAACATAATGCAGCATACCCAAGAATTAATATAGTCATAAGTATTTATATAGAAATATTAGTTAAATTTCATAGATTGTCTCCTGAAAATTGAAACTACCTGATAACAAAAGTTCTCTTGTTTTTTTGAGCACATACCTGCTTGTGGGTTATTGCTGATGTACAGGCAATTACCAGAATCAGAAGTTCCTTTAACGACGGTTTCACCTGTATTAAATCAAGAGCTCTTAAGTTCTTAGATTAATGTGATTGCAATTTATTTCAAAATTAAATTATAAGATAATTTGTAACATGGGTGTCCTAATTAAATCCTAACAACTACCATTTTCTATTTTAGATCAATAGACATTTACGTGACACAGATCCTGAAAGTTAAGAGGCAGATTTTTGAATGTGCATTCCTAAAGTGGAATAACCAAAAATCTTCTACCAATGTGATATTTTCACTATTACATATAGCATAATTTGATTCCTTAATATAACTTTTGTCATAGAAACATAAATTGAAGATGTTTTAATAAAGCTTGCAAAAATAACATGGTTTTAATAGACAGGATCGCAAGGAGAAAAGCTCGGTACATTTACGCCTGGTGGTGTGAATAAGGTGAAGTTGGTGGTTGGATGCTGCCTCTGTGCCAACAAAAAGCGGCCCTTGAGATGGCACAACTCAAGGTAAGTACTGAAGTGGAGAATCTTTTTCCGTATAAACGTATTACGTCGAGGACCAATCTTGGCTTATTTTACGATACATCTCTTGGGTATAGTTTATTATTATTATTTTCTTGAATGTTCTCTTGGGCATAGTTATTATAATATCATAGTATATACCACCATTAACGGCTCGGGAGAAGTGCAAGGATTAACTAAAAGATGACAAATGGAAAGTTTTGAAGGGCTCTAAAGATAACCAAGGATAAAGAATCTTACCGTAATCACAGTCAAAGACCTACTTAAGTAAAAGGAAAGATTTACTTTAATAGAAAGGCTCAAATTTAATAAATTATAAGTAGACTCTTAGGCCTAGTTAAGAGGATCAAACATTTTTTTGTAAATATTGAATTATCTCTTTACTTTTTGTTATTAGGCTATTGTGTCAATCTGATTGTTCTAATAGGAACAAGATAGATATCTTGCTCTAAATATTTCATGATTCTTTGTTGTTGTTGTTTTAAAATATTTATTCCTTTTCTTACATCCTAGTAAATGAATTTCACAAATTTAGTGTACATGTCATGAATAAGGCATTAAAAGCAAATATTAAAAAAGGTAAATATAAGTAAGTTAAAGTAAATTAAAGCAAATAAGAAAAATTATTGAATATTATAATATGATGGGGATAAAGTTGGCCATTGGATACTATAATACTCAACCCAAATATAAGCACAAGTATTAAAGTAAATAAACAATATCACACCTTGATGTACGACAAAACGGATCGTTACAAGATGTAATATGTGTTAGTGTATGCCCCGCGAACTAATCATAGAATTTACTCTAATTGATCAGTTGTGATTTAGGTAGTGTTATATTATGACCTTATTTAATATTAGATAGCTATTATATCTTACTAGAGGCCGCTTATAACTTGTGAGCCTAAAAGAAGTCTACGTCTCCTGCTAATATTAAATAAGCCTATATGGTCGCACAACAAGTAGACTAAACATTCATTGGGCCTTCATGGGGGCTTTGGCCTTTAAGGTTTTACTATATATATGGATATATAGTATGACTTGAAGAATGAAGAATCTCATATGCTCAAAAACCCTAAAGGAGACGTCCTCTGCTAGAAATAAAGAGAGAGAGAGAGTTCTCAGAAAGTGGTGCTAGCACATCAGAAGAGGTAGTTCAGTCTCATGAGAGTGTGGATACCGGTAAAAGTGCGACACTTGACGTGCTCTTCCCGACACTATCAGCTTCTTTGTATATTTCTTTTGAAAAAGGTATAATCTGCTATGGATTTGGTTTCGATTTTCACTTGGGTCTTGGTATTTTGGATTCTCAAAGGTGATAAATATTAGTACTATTAACAGTTCGAAAATCTCATCGATATGCAAATAGAAAGAGCAAATATCAACTATTAAAGCAAATATAAAAGCTTAACAGGTGGGAGAGCCAAACCACTAAGCTTAACAGGTGGGAGAGTCAAACCACTGCAAGTTGTTTATAAAAGAGTCAATAAGGAGGAAATATTAAATAAGAAAATAATTTATGTTAATCTTCGAATATTGTTCAAATATGAAGCATTACAAGTCTTTAGGAGTTTTGATGAAGGAAAGAAAACAAAAGAAAAAAAAGGGATTCAAATACAAGGCTTTTAGGGTTCAATATAGGTGCTTGTGCAAATAGGTAATGTAATAAAGCTTCGATAAAAGTGACATTCTAGAAGAGATAAACAAACACAATTTTAATCTAAGAATTGTAAGATAAAAACTCTCAAAGAGAAAATAAATTCTATTGTTAGAGAGTTATGGTAATCTCTCAAAAGTTGTTTAAATAAGTTTGTATAAACCTAATTCATCTTAAGAAGAATTCTAAACAAAATAGGAAACTCTAATTCATTTTAGGAGGACTTCTAAAGGAAATAAAAAAAACTTTAATTTATCTTAGAAAGATTTCTAGACAAAATAGGAAAGAAATCAAAGAGATTGAGTAATGTTTGAAATAAAAAACAAATAAAATAAAATAGCAAATTATTTAAAAATCTTATAAAGAAGGATGTTGGATAAGGTGTGATCATATGCTAGTAAATATTCCATGATGCATAATCAAAAAGAAATCAAAAGAAGAATGTTGGATAAGGCGTGATCACATGCTAGTGAATGTCTCAATTTGTCCAAGAATTCAAATGACTCATCATTAATCTCCACTTATCAAAGAACTCGACCTCGAATTATTATCAATATATATAAGCTTCGTACCATGAAAGTAAGGCGACATATTAGCAATATTAAGGGTTAGAGATATATTACCCATCTACAGAGCTAGTTTAACAACGTAGGCATTATCATTAACTTTTTTAAAAATTCTGAATAGAACATGCTTCTTTTTTGCAGTTTATGATGGCATCTAATAACTTGGTTCTTGTTCAAGAAAATAATAACTTAATCTCCAATATTAAAAACTTGAGCTCTCCTATAAGTATCAACCTTAGCCTTGTACTTCTTATTAGCTCTTTTAATCTTCTTCTTCACCTCCACTTGAATCTCTTTTGCCACTTTAGCTAACTTTGTAGCACTAGGAGAAATGTTAGAAGATTTAAGAAAATTAATAAGATCAAAAGCAAGATTAGGTACTTTGGAGTAAATTATAGAGAATGGTGATCGACTAATAACACTATGGACTACATTGTTGTAGGAAAATTTAGTTTGTGTAATTAAGGAATGTATCAACTTTTTAGTTTGTCATGACATATACATCTTAACCGATTATCCAAAGTCATATTCACCACCTTAGTCCGGCCATCAGTTTATATGTGCACGGTGCTATTATACTTAAGAAAAGAATCGAATAGCCCTTACAAGTTCATCCAAAAGTGACTTGAAAACCTGGTGTCATGATTAGAAGTAATGGATTTAAGAACACTATGGACTTGCACCACTTCTCTTAAGAAAAACTTAGTAATCCTTATAGCACCCACCATCTTTTTACAAGGGGTAAAATGTGCCATTTTAGAAAATATGTCCACAACCATAAAGATAGAATCTATACCTCTTTATTTTCTTGGAAGTTCCAACAAAAAATCTATAGACAAATCCTTCCATATAGCATTAGGAATTGGAAATAGGATGAACAAGCCAATATTTAAAGCATTCCCATAATAAACTTGATAAACTTAGCACCTATCCACAATAGTTACAATGTCTCTCCTCATCATTGGTCAATATTATCTCTTTCTCACCTTTTTAAGAATCTTTTCCCTACCAAGGTGACCAACTAAACCTCCCCCAATGTAATTCTCTAATCACCTTCTCCCTGAGTGAATTTCTTAGAAGACAAAGTTGATTTCCTTTCATAAAAAACCCATCATACATAAGTAAATCATTATGATACTTTTTCATCAAACACAAGTTATATATCTCCCAAAAACCTCCACCACTCTCATATAACTCCTTTAAATACTTAAGACCCTTAACCTCTATACTCAAGGTCTTCACCATTCATAAAACCCATCTTTATTCTTAAACGCAATTTTCCACTTATCCCTCAGCCTAAATTTGAAATTGATGGTAACGACTCTTGAGATCAATCTTAGAAAAGATCACTTCCCCACTCAATTGTTCTAACATATCATCTAACCTCAGGATAGGAAATTTATACCTAATATTAATCTTGTTAATAGGTCAGCTATCCACACATCCTTTAACTACCATCTTTCTTAGGTATATGTAAAGTAGGAACTATATATAAGCTCATATACTCTCTAATATGTCCTTCTTAATCAATGCATTTAATTTATCACTCAAAATCTCATTCTCCTTTGGACTTATATAGTAGTGAGGTAAGTTAGGTAAACTGGCCCTAGGAACTAAATCAATTTGTTGTTGGATACTTCTCGTAAGAGGCAATCCATTAAGTAGCTCAACGAGTATTGCATCCCCAAATTCTTCTAAACTTGGCTGCACATTTAAAGGAATCTCATATTCTCTCTTTTCACTCTCTTCTTCACTTTTCTCTATTAATAAGTTTACTTCCCTCATTTCTTTTTTTCTCACTCACAAAAATTCCTTTCTTACTTTCTAATTTTATGGCTTCTTTGTCCCATTAGGTTTTACCACTCTCTTTCCACCTATGGTTACTAACCTATACTTCACACCATTCTTTACAAATCAATAAATATTCTCCCTTCTTGATTGATATGCATCAACAACATATTTTCATGGTTTGCCCAATAAAAATATCAACAACAACATAATAATGTTCATCACAGTATTTACCAATAGAGATTGACACCTTACAACAATCTGTGACACAGATATCATCAATGGCTATAATCTATGCAATGATATAGGATTTGGGGTGAAACTTAGTTGTTAATTTCATCTTTTTGACCATCAATTTACTGATGATATTCTCTTGCTACTTTTGTCAATGATTAGCTCACAAATATTTCTTTTTACCATGCTTCTAGTGAAATAATTGGTGTCACTACCAATCATCCCCATTCGGCCTACACTCCTCTTCCTCAAAGTATCCTGCTTCCTACTCCGTTGTGTTGACAAACTTTCGCTTTGTACATTCATTGAAATGATGGCTTGGTTCCCCACATTTAGAGCACTTTAAAGGAGCTAGTTTAGCATAAGGGTTAGCGAATTTAGTAGCTAGAGTAGGTTGTTTGATGTAATTTTCACCATGGTTATCTCCCTTTGCCCTATTAACATACGTGCAAGTAGCGTTAATATCTTATTTTCCTTTTTTACTTATCACTCTCTCAATATTCCCCCTTCTCATATATCCTTTGACCTCTCATTGATCAACATCTCAACCCTCATATCTAAATTCCTCACATTATAAACATTCAAAGCCATTTGAATCCCAATTTGATCTCGAACTGGTGGGTTTAAACCTTTTAAATACTAAGGATCTTCTTTTGGTTCACTTTTTGTCAAATTATTTTGGGCTATCAATGTAAAAAATGTAGCAGTATACTCATGAATAATCTTACTCTCTTGAATGCAATTTTGACAAGCGTCGAAAAATACTACTCATAATCCATATGCAAAAGTCGTCTCCTTAATAATTGCTTCAAATTTTACAAAGTAGAAATTGAAGTTGCCCCTTGTCTCTGGTTATTCTCCTTTAATTGATTCCACCAAACAATGGCTCCACTTAACTTGATAAGCAATTAACTTTACTTTTCTCTCATTTGTAATTTCAGTATAATCAAAGAATCCTTCTACTTCTCCTACCTAATCTAAAAGGCTTTTATATCAAAGTCACCACTAAAGGATGAAATATCTACCTTTAGCTTATACTCATGATCACCCTTACCTTCTTTATGGTAATCTCCTATTAGGATAGTTTCCTTATCATTGTTGGAATCATCAGCTCTCATAGAAAAAGTGCTAGAATTTGATGCCTTGCATGGGTAAATTTGTTGGACCCCAAATGTTTCATAGAAGTTAGAACTATTTGAAGGAGAAATTTTGACAAGTAGTCATGAGTAAAGAGTAAATGAATGAAAATTCTTGAACCAAGAAATGATAGGCAAGGGTAAAGTAGCGAATGAGAAATGTGGATATGTCCAAGTTTTACTTTGTTGTTTCTAGTGGATAAAAGAATTTGAAGTGAGAACAATTAAGGTGAAAGTTAGAAGTAAAATGAAAGCAAAAATGAAGTTGAATTTATGTAGTAAGTTGATGAAGAATATGTACATATGTGTATGTTCTATTGTTGGCGTTCATGATTACTCATGGACTATATATTTTTCTTCTAGTGATATTGATTTGAGATGGAGTTAAGAATGAGGAGTAAACGAAACAAAAAAGTTGGTCTAGGTATAAGTTAGGTTAAGGAAAGATTGTGAAACAAAATAGATGATTGATCTGGAAAATATTTATGGAGTATGCTTCAGTCCTTTAGCCACAACTTCTTCTCTAATTATCCAAATGAGAAGATTCTTGATTTGGATTCAATTAGAAACATATGGCTACATTTCTTATGAAGACATCGAATTTAAATTATGTCTTTAAGAATCTTAAGAATCTCAAAATTTGTCATAAAGTTGAGAATTGGATGGAGTACATGGGATGAATGTAAAGTACACATTCTAAATTCAGGGGAAAAATAGGATTAATCTAGGCTTAATTTAGGCAAGTGTGTCTATTAGTAAGTTATAAGTCTTTCTTTTAACTTTCCAATAATATATAGTACAAAAATTTTGGACATCTGAGCTAAAAGTCATGGTCCTTATAAGTGAAGATGTGCAAGAGAGGAGTTGTATCTTCTGCCTTCTTGCTTCTTCTGTGATGACGTCATCTCCTTCTGTGTTTTTTATGATAACGTCATATTCTTCTGTGTTTTGCTTCGTCTATATTTTGCTTCTTCTCTCCTTTTGTTTTTTCTGTGATGACGTCACCTTCTTCTTTGTTTCCTTTGTGATGACGTCATCTTCTTTTGTATTTTGCTTCGTCTACATTTTGCGTCTTCTGCCTTTTTGCTTCTTCTGTGATGACGTCATCTTCTTCTGTGTTTTGCTTCTTCTGCGATGATGTCATCTCCTTCTATGTTTCCTTTCTGATGACGTCATCTTCTTCTGTGTTTCGCTTCTTCTGTGTTTTGCTTCTTCTGTATTTTTGCTTCTTCTGTCTTCTGCTTCTATGCTTTTTCTTCTTCTGTCTTTTTACTTCTTTTGTCTTTTGCTTCTTCTGTCTTTTCGCTTCTTCTACCTTTTCGCTTCTTCTGTCTTTTCACTTATTCTATCCTTTTGTTTCTTCTGTGTTTTGCTTCTTCTGTCTTTTCGCTTCTTTTGTCTTTTTGCTTCTTCTGCTTTTTTGATTCTTCTGTGTTTTGTCTCTTCTGTGTTTTGTCTCCTCTGTCTTTTGCTTCTTCTGTCTTTCGCTTCTTCTATGTTTTGCTGACGTGTCTTCTTCTATGTTTTGCTGACATGTCTTCTTCTGTGTTTTGCTCCTTCTACTTTTCGTTTCTTTTGTGTTTTGCTATCTTCTGCCTTTTGCTTATTCTATCTTTCGTTTCTTTTATGTTTTGCTATTTTTTGTCTTTTTGCTTCTTCTGTCTTTTCGCTCCTTCTGTACCTATCTTCTACTCCATTTTCGACCCTTCTAACCATATAATCTATCTTCAAGGCCTTCATAAACGTCGTAGATGTTAAAGCTCTCTTTCCAACCATCTAAAGAACACTTAAATCTGATATCTGTAGAGAAAGTTATGATAATTGTAAAACAGCTTCTGTATTACTATTCATAAACTTCTTCTGGGTTACTGTTCATCTTATATCTTCTGTTCCATTTTTGATCCTCTAGAAGATGGAATTTTTCTTCAAGGTCTTCATAAAAGTTGTATATCTTGAAGTCCTTTTTCAAACCATCCTAATAACACCTAAATCCAATATCTATAGAGAAAGTTATGACAATTGTAAAACAACTTCTGTGTTACTGTTCATAAACTTCTTCTGGGTTACTGTTCATCTTATATCTTCTATTCCATTTTTTATCCTTCATAAGGTATAATTTGTCTTCTATATCTTCATAAAATTTATAGCTCTTTAAGTCCTCTTTCGAACCATCTAAAGAACACCTAAATCTGATATCTCTAAAGAAAGTTATACTAATTGTCCTACGATAGGTTTAATATGATTGATGATAAAACCATATTAGATTCTTTTGGCCATAACTTCTTCTCTAGACACTCAAATGACTTGATATTTTAACCATTGGACTCGTAAGACATTTCTCTAAATCTCCACCAAAAATCGTAGCCATATGAAATGAAGTGAGAGAGATTGAGTGAAAAACGTGGGATGGGTACAATGTGTGTGTTTTTAAATACTATGAACTGGTGTTATTCCATTGAACATACTTAAGTATTTTGATGATTTTTGGATCGGTAGAGCTCCAAATGAGATGATTCCTGATTTGCGGTGAACTAAAGACATGGAGCTACAAATGGTATGAAGCAATTGGAATCCAATTCAGTTTATAAGATGTTTAAATTTTGGATAGAAGTTGTGCATAGTATACTGATTTGGACAAGAGCAGTCCAAATATGTTTGAATTATATCTTTCTATTCACTGAACCGAATTGAATGATTTTGATGTCATTAGAAACTTAAGACAATGGGGGACATCTTCTGGATGAAAGTTTTATGTTAGAATGTTCAAGGGTGCTGTTGGCAAGACACTTAAGTATAAAAGACATAAGGCATAATTGGAAGGGCAAATGGGACAATTCTCAATCATTAAGGGCATAATTGGAAGAAGAAATATTGTCTTGCTTATAAATGAAGAAGAAAAACGTGAATGGAAGGATAAGCAGAAGAGAAAAATGAAAATGAGAGAGAAAGAGAAAGAGAGTTTGGTGGTTTGAGAGAAAAAAAAAGAGAGTGGGTTAGGATTTAATTCTTCTTAGTCTTCAAGAAGATTTTGAAGCTGTCCAAAAAGAGAAAAAGGAAGAGAAAGAAAAGAGAGTTCGTTTGAGCTAAAGATCTCTTTATTTAGTGAAGAATCAAGGTAAGATCATTTTGAATCTTTTAGATTTTTGGAAGGATTCTAGTTCAGGGAGTTTAGAAAATGCTTGGGTTTAAGTATTTTAGAATCAATTTTGTGATTTTACATTATGGGATTTTCAATTGGATTCCTATTGGATGAGAATTTGGATATTTTGAGATCATATGAGGTTATAAAAGAGATGACGAGAAATTCAATTACGATATAAAGTAACTAAGTGTTCTTGAGGTGTAAGCTTATGAATAAGCTAGACATATGCAAAAGGTAAAGATTGAAAGAAGAATTTAGAAAGATTATGTATAATTGAAGTGTAAAGCTAAGTTAAATTAGACACATAAGAATTATGAAATGGGAATGAGCATAATATGTGTTCTAGAACATATGCCTGGGATTTTCATTGAGCATGCATTATATATAGTCTATTTATACAATTGTGTATAAATAAATGTTTATACGTGTGCAATTATTAATGAGTGTACAATGTGTGTCTTGCATAAATGGGTTGTGCAGGTCAAGTATCCGCATTCAGGCGTTCCCAAAATTTGAAAGCAAATGCTAATCTGGAGCGTACTATGAGTAGACCGAGATGGTCTCACTTCATTATTTGTTATTTGAATTCTTGTATTACTTGACTATTGAATGATTTTGTAAATGTGATTGATTATGTTGGTTTCCGGACAGGAGGTTCGATGATTGTGATGGTTAACTTGGATATTGAAGTGCTACTTGAATGTGAATTGGATGAACTAAGTATATTGAAGTGATTGCTAAGTGTTTTCGGAATGTGTAATCGCATGCAAGTGAAAGTGTGAATTCTCAACTATATGTTGAATGCCGGACTCCGGTCTGATCATAAGCGAATATGATTGAATAAGAGCATGCAAATATAAGTGATGTATTTCATTTCATGAATGCATGAAACATAATGGCTGTTGTGACTAGAGTAGCCACCAATTAGAACTTAAAGCTCGACGAGTGAAAATGAGCTTCGAGCTAAAAAATGAATCAGAGCCTAAGGCTCAACGTTTAATGAGCCCTATATGGGGCAGTTATCAATGAGCCCTATATGGGATAGTTATTAATGAGCCCTATAAGGGACAGTTAGGCACTCGGTCATAACAAAGTAACAAATAGAAAGTGGGTCTCACGTGCACTACATATGCATAATATGAATGATTAAATTGTATTGGATATGAAATATTGTGAATTATGTGTTACGTGACTGGGTGAGCCATCGATGATGGTCACTCATTGAGTTCGCAAAACTCACCCAAAATTTGCACATATTTTTTAGGATTAGAAGAATACCCTGTTAGGCCAACAGTAGTATCCCTACAGCATTCAAGTGAAGGATAGAGGTCGGGATCAGTTCGCATCTGCATTGCATTTCTCTATTTTTGTATTGAATTGTATATTCTATAACCTTTTGAATAGATTGGTACTCCGAAATGACTTAAGTGTATTGTATTTGTGAAAGGTCCCAAATGGCTATTGAAAATGTTTATGTAATAAAGTGGGCCCTACGTGATGATTGACTGTTGCATAATATGTTTGATTGTGGTATCAAAAAACAATTATACCAATTTTTGACTAAGTGAGTGTCCTAGCACGCTACCCTCGCGGGGCACGGATTCGGTCATCACCCATCGATGTCAGGTTCGGGTCATCACCCATCGATGTCAGGTTCAGGTCATCACCCATCTCGTCATTCATTGCATCCCACCACATATCCGCATTGGGTCTAGAAATAACTTCTATAAATGTAATTAGATTTGAAACATATCTAATATCATAGTCCCGTACACCTGCTAGACAACGTAATCAGGTGGGATAGCAGGCCGTCTGACTCTGGTGGATTTACCTAACTACGTTAGATCTTGTACCCTCAAGAGCCACTGTGTGTACAGGATGGATTCTTGTTCCTATACAGGCATGGCACAGAGACCTAAATCCACCAGATTTGACTGTATGAGTATCGGGTACATGATAATTGTAGTATCCACCACATCCGAAGGGTCAAAGAGCCCACCATTATCATAGACATTATATTCCAGAAACTTAGCTATTTGTGTTTTCACTATTTTGGTCCCACCTTCTATACAATAAAAGTTGTAGCCTTAAAATGGTTAATATATCTTACTAAATAGCAATGAGCGGAATGAGCATGTAATATTTCTTTATAAGGATTATACTACCTCAGTATGGCAGCCCTATACACGAATGTATGCAAGGCTGGGTTTCCAAACTTCTAGATAATAAGGTAGAATAACCCTGTTCTGCATCAACTTCTTCAAGTCCTTTAGGGTGCAGTTATGCCTTTCAGCAACACACCATTTTGCTCAAAACTACTCGGCATGGTAAATTAAGTCACTATTTCAATTGATTCCAAATATTTGGCAAACGGACCTTTTAAAGTCCTGAAATACCATGTTTGCCATAATATTCTCCTCTACGGTGAAATTTGACTATCTTGATGAATGTTTCCAATTAGTTCTCAACCTTCAGTCTTTAAGCAAGAACACATAACTGTAATGGGAATAATCATTAGCACATGTCATAATACATTTAGAATTGCGCAATGCAACTATAGAAGGTCTACATATATCTTTATATATCAGACTCAATAAGTCAAAAGAATGAGTTGACCTCAATACCCTTATTAGTCAACTTTCCCCTGCAATAGTTAGCACATGTTCCCAGATCATTATAATTTAGAATTGAGAAATATTTTCCTTGGTCAATCTTTCAACCCTAGCTCTAGAAATATAACTTAAACTTTTATGCCACACCATGTATAACTTCTCATTCATCAGGGTTCTTTATTTCATAACTTGTTTAGCAAGATATGAAGAAACATATATCTAATTTAGGGTAAGACACATTCTATACAAACGATATGACAAGAAAGTTATACCATTATGTTTTACATTAAACAACAACTGTACAACATAAACATTAAATATAAAACATTAACCCTCTTTATCAAAAATTGATCAAAAGATCACATATAAAATGTGTCATGTAAAACCTAAATGAACCTTACTACAAGGTTCAGTACATATAGTCCCCATATATATTACTTCTACTTCTTCATTGCTATGAACCATCAGTTCCTCCTTCTCTTTAATTTGGCTTTATCTTGGATATAAACCACTACATTGTGGAAGCACTATGATCAGATATGTTACTATATAGTCACCAAATACTTAATGTGGCTATCGCAAATTAGATTCATAAATTGATAAGCTAAGGAGTTACCTGATGGTCTTAGTCTTTCCTTTTAGACCTTATATTACTGGCTTCGTTATGTCATGCAGCCCTTTACTAACACTGGTTTGAGCAACATCAGCATGTGGAGAAGATTTAAACTTTCTACCTTTGAACTTAGCAGGCTTCATCTTTGCCTTCCCTTTAGTTGCTTCAAGAGTTGTAAGAGTAGCAAACTTGATTTTCTCCTCCTCAGCAACGCAACGGGCTATCAAAGTGTTGAAGTCCCATTTCTCATCTAGTGAGTAATATATCATCACCAGATTACTAAACTTTGGAGGGAGTGTGTTTAGAGTTTGGAGAACAATGAAGACATCAGTAAGAGGAATGTTTAGCATCTTCAGTCTACTGTGAAGATGGATTATTCTTGATATGTACTCTATTACTCCCCTTTCTCCTATATGCCTAATGGAAAATAATTCTTTCATCAAGGCACTTGTCTCAACATTATGTGAGACTGTGTACCTCTGGAAGACATTACTAAAAAAAATCTTTCGCTATGTATGTGTTTGAAAGTTTACTTAGCAAATGGTCAGATGTAGATTTCTTAATAGTCATAAGACATAATTTGTTAGACCGATTCCAGGCTTCATAGGCTGCTTTATGAGCTCTCGAGCTCATGGATGTAGGTGGAGATGGCCTATTTGTCCGTATGGTCATTTCAACCTCAGTTATTTCCATAGAATTCAATACATCCTCTATCCACTTCTTTATATTGAAACCAGTCAGGGTTTCAATGGTGACACTTATTCTGTTGACCGAAATGTTGACTTCAAAATGATAATGTTTAAATTAGCACAAATGTAGGACAACAACGATACTTAAAGCCATTAGATAGTATTTTTACTAAAAATCCGGTCATACATATTATGAAACACCTGTGGGCTGAACACATAATATATGCAACTATAACTCCACAAAAAAGCGATCAGAGTATAAATCATCAACTCTCATGACATTACCACCTATGGGCGAATAGATCATTCAAGTAATGACTTTCCTCTATCCAATACTCTTATGCACATCTCAAAATCTCATGTAAGGCCAACACCTGTGGGTAGAATAACCAAACATGAGACCAAAGATATCCCCTAATATGTTAGTAAAACAATTTAAAATACTAACTCGAAAGGCCACTATGGTGACTACATTCTCATTAACACTCAAAAAGTCCACAAACATAAGGGATACATCTTTATGTTATCCTCACATTCTTTATGGTATGTGATAATATAACATCAGTAATTGCAAAAAACCAGTTGCACAATCTCATTGTCACATACTCGTGCTAAAGGCATTCTCTAAAAACTTTATTTGAGACTTTCGCAAAGGAAAAATCTCAGTAGAGCAACTATCGTGCATCATCGGACACTGAACCGACCATTCGAGACATGATAACCTTATGTATCTCCCGTATGGCAAGTTCATTGTACAAAAATTCACTAAAAATGGCTTTAGAATGTCTCAAAACCTTTTCCAAGTAGCTATCATGTAATCCTGAGCACTAAACATGAGACCTGATATACGAAAACTTGAAATATCTCCCTCATATGATATCCGAAGCATGAAAATTCACTCAAAATCGAATTCAGAACGCCTTAATTCATTTTCCTAGGGTTAAACTTTAATTTT
>JANKYF010000224.1:52303478-52315408 GCA_029829435.1 Erythroxylum hondense | reverse complement strand
TAAAATAGATAAATTTCTATGAAACCCAAACAAACTTCTAACATTTATAAAGCGTGATCATGCCTTACAAATATTAGTATTATGAAATTTTAGGAGTTTCATATCAATTAAATGATAGTAATAAGCTTATTAAAAAAGACTAGACTTTAAATTAAATAATTGAGATAACTGTAACTATTTAACTTAGTTTTCTTATTTATCATAGGTGAAATATGCAAATTCATAAATAAACTATTTGCTACTTATGTGAATCCTTCATGACAATCATAAATAATTGAAATTATGAATAACTATAGAATAATCAACATCAAATTAATTTGTCAGATTAATCAATATTAATTATTCATTAAATATAAGGATATAAAATAAGAAATACTTAAATTAAAACATGAATATAAGTTTAGAACAAAATCTCACAATGTTATAATTAGAGTTTTAAATTTCCAAAATCAGAATATTTAGATTTAGCTATACATGACTTTAATTTCAGCACCAATAATAGAAGAAAGATGAAAGATCGAAAGAAAACTCAAAAGAAACGAAAAAAGAATGTTTGTTTTTTTAGAATGTTGAAGAGGTAAAAGACGTGCTTTCCTACTCAAACCCTACTCTTCTTTTATCTTACGAAGACTCCTATTTTAAATAAATCCAAATCCCTACATAAGGATGGAAAGAAGTTTTCTAATTAAATTCTAACTCTTTACGTGAATCTGGCATCAGGCGTGATCTCGCTTTATCTACTGCAGAAATTTGTCTATTTTTTTCAAAATTCGTGATTGTCACCAATAAAGCTCCAATTTGATGCAATCTCCACTTTTTATCTCCTAAATAAAACAAACAATGATTTTCTTATTTAAGCATCAAAATATATCCACAACAATTGTGTAATTAATTCTTCTTTTGACTAGTAGAGTACATCAGGGAGAATAGGGAGTTCGAAGGCCATCAATAGGAAAGCAGTAAAATCAGGCCAGTGAACAATAAAATATTAACTATTGCCCTTGGGCCTCAAATCATAATTTTACCAAAAAAGATAGAACAAAAAGAAAATGCAGAAAAAGATCAGGTTGAAGAGATATTACCTCAGCCACATAATACCAGGAGACGCTGCTTTTTTCCCCAGAGTATTGAAATATCTAACACATAACATCTGCTGAAGGCCCTACGGTTAGGTAAATTCCCGATTCCTTCCATTGAAGCACAAGCCTTGAAATTTAGTTAAACTGAAAGAAGAAAGGAAACAGTAAAAATTTGAGCCATTTATGTGGAAAAAGTACCGTCTATCAACATTCAGTCACGTGCATGATTTAATCTCATTCACTCCCAGAAGTCTTCACGAGATATGGATGTCAAAAACTACCAGAAACAACATGCTCTCCTATAGGAGGAGGAAATGTTATGGAAAAGCCAAACCGTTAAACCCAGATAAAAATTCTCAACCAGAAATGCAATAGGACAATGACTTGGAAAGGACAAAGATATACCGGTTTAGGAGCACTTCTGGATTGTATGGAAATAAGTTCTTCTCATGAAGCTTTTCAACAGAATCTTTTAGAGAAAGCAAACAAACTTTGGCTTCCTCAAATGGTTGTGCTTTGGTTTTATACTGTTTGCAGTTTTGTCCAAAATCTCTCTCATTTCCCGAGAGGGATGATGGAACATCTTGGTCTCTTCTATGTACAGATGATGGTTCCACATGAAAATCAGAGCCCTCCAACGTAACTTTTCTTCTTTTGCTTGATGATTGATTTACAACTCCCTCAACCATACAAAAGCTCCTAAATGATTGCCAAGAATCGCATACTATTCGCAAACACCTAGAAAGGAGCATCATAAAATGATAATCTTAAGTATGCCAAAAAGTTAACATTGCCCACACATGATATGACCACAAACTCGCTATAATCTAACATTAGCATTCGACAGTAATCAACTAAAAGACATACCTTAGCAGATATTCCGCACAATTAATCCCGGTATCTCTAGAAATGAGGTAATCAAGAAGCACTTGGTGATCATAATGAAGCTGCAAGAGAACAAGGAGCAAATATGTTTTAAAGACCGCAGGACAAAGTTTGATCATTCACTTAGCTTTATCAAGGCTGAAGTCACAAGTCTTCTCTCCCTATTCTGTGGAGTTTAGAGACATCAAAACCATGAATAGAGACTTACCTCCGCAAGAAATAGATGAAAGAGGCATACAGGATTAAATAGGTTTGAAACATGGGAAAGAGCATCTCTTTTCACATCCTGAAATGTCCATCTCTCTCCATTTAATCTGCATCGCGATCAAATAATCGATTAGGCACCCAAAAGGATTACCACTAACTATGGTGAACTATGATAGTCCAGTGCTTACTGCTCTTCACCACATGGTACACTAAGCAGTTGTAAAAGCACCTTAAATAACATATCATCCTGCAGTTAATGAAGAAAGGAAATTAGCATGAAGTGGCCCAACTAGAGTATATCTTATGAACTGAGAATAAGCTGCATTTTAGGGGAAAAAACCCATATCACACAAAAGAAATGATGAAAGAATGATCTGGTACAACTTTGCTGGCAAACCTCATGCATGTATAAGTGCAGGAAAGATTGGGCAAAGCCTGAACAGTTCTCCAAATACATTTCATTGACCCCAAGCTTTTCGGGCGGAAATTTTTCTTGAAGCCACTCAGAGAGGTCTAATAATCCCTTTTTTCGAATACAACAAATCATGTCTGTGGATGAGTTAGCTGTCAAGCAAGAGTCAACAGTTGCACATGTGCATTGCTTGCTTGAGTTTATCATAGTTAAGCAGCATCTCAGAAAAAGAAGAACAACCTGCCTCTGTAAATGTAGGGAACAGATGCTGCCTGCCTCGACATCACAAAGACTCCATAGAAAAGGTGAGTCTTCAAGATATTCATCCCGAACAGACTTGAGTTCAGTTATTGGCCTTCTAAGAAGCTCTTCAAAGTATACATGAAGAAGTTGCAACCATGAGACAAGTATAGAGCAATTTAGCTGAGATTGATAGCTGAGCCTCAGCATTAACATCTGGAGAACATGTTTCACTTGAAGTAGTCAAAATGACATGATATAATGATATTGACACACAAATATGGATGACAAATATGATGACGTGCAAGACAAAATACAGAAGGTAAAAAGAAATCAATTTTAGCTGTATGAGGCATTCATCACCAAATGAATTCAGGATTTCCTAGGAAACATTTTTTCAGTGCATCCTCTATTTAGTATTTACATGTACTCAGCCTCCATACCAGAAGTTTATGTTTGAAATACTGAGAGATGGAGATCTTCAACCTGTTCCCTTGCTTCCCGACGCACCACGATAAAAGTTTAGGCACAAGATTGACAATGTTGTCAAGAAATAAATCATGATCCTTAGTACCAGCCATAGCTTTTAAACAGCTGCTTTGTTCAGCCAATGAACAGAGGAATTGAATGAGAAACCCTAGAAAAACAACTTTTGACTCCTCATCACTGCTTTCGAAAAATAAATTGTCTGAAATCTGCACATTGTTTTTCAGAGTACCTCTGCCCCGACCAACATGATTCATGAGTGAAATAAATGAAGTGATGGAGCCCAAGAACAGTTCAAGGCATTGATCATCACGCTCCTCTTTCAAATATTTCAATATGTTGCGTAAAACACGAACAATCCCAGCTGCCGTGGACCAGTTACCATTTTTCAATTTAGACATCAACACAACAAAACCGGATGAATCACAAAATGTGTCATCCAATCCATTCATATACATTAAAGGTGGCGGTGCACAAGACAACAAACTGGCCATCAGCAATCCCAGACATATACATAAGGAATGAATATAAGAACCCCATTCACTTGCCTGAACAAAGACAGAAGCCAAGTTAAGGAGACGTGAATAAACAACATGCAGTAAACAACAATCCACTAATCACCAACCATTACTTACGCAAGAAGCCACAAACTCGGAAATGGCTACAAGAATGTTGCCAGCCAAATGTCGTAGGTATGGACTCTCAACGGCCAAGAACGGTATCTGTCAGCTAGGAAATGTTAAAAGGGTCACAGACTCACATGACCAGAATTTTGGAGAAAGTCTAAAGCAAGCCTTCACCAACTAATAAAACTTACAAGAGAAGCAATCAGAGCTCACCAGATCGGCTAATATCTTAGCCATAGAGTGGTGGCGTCCCTCAATGTCAACCAACTTTGACTCATCGGAACAAGTCTCTTCGCAAAGAGTTTCAGAACCCATCTCCTGATGGAAATTGTCAAGTTATCAAATAACTTGTTTTGAAGTTGAGAGAAGAATAGAAGCTAACTATACTTACCTCATCGGTGTCAGAACTGTCCAGTTCATGAATCCATAGCTTGATTTCTCTTGACACCTGAAGACAGATTCAATTAACCAAAGCAGCCAATAAAAAGTTGGTGTTTGTTTGTAGAGATCTAGGAAATGAGAACCTGAGAGAGAGCGAGGAGAACATGCATCTCTTTTTCTGTGGTTAAAGAAACCGCCTCCTGTTCCTCGAACTGGGGTTCATCATTCAGATTCAATCACCAACCCTTAGTTCATAAATAATTAAAAGTAAAAAACACAAGAAGATGAAGAACTGACGATGTGCGATTGGAGGCAGTTTTCAATCAGATGGCGGATTCGACAGAATTTTGGCATTCTCTGCGGTATGATGAGAAAGCGGTAACCTTCTTAAAACGTTGTGTTTTAGATCGTGACTGGCGGTAATATGGTTTTACTACTTATATGACCACCACTCAGAGTTTGCGAACCTTAGTACAGAGATGCACCACCGTCACTTCACTCAGGGAAGTGCGTCAGCTCCACGCTCTGATACTAACCACCACAACCCTACCCAGCTGTCCACAGTCTCCGTATCTCTGCAACAATCTTCTCTCCATGTATACTCGCTGTTGGTCTCTCGGAGACGCTCAACTTCTGTTCGATGGAATGCCCCACAAGAACCTTGTTTCCTACAATGCACTCATTTCAGCATATGCTAGAGATAGTACTCGTCGGGTTTTGTGTATGGAGCTGTTTACCCAGTTGACGGCTCAAGGACTGAGACCTAATGGATCGACTTTCACGAGTTTGCTGCAAGCTTGTTGCTTTCTTGAGGATTGGTTTACGGGCGCGTTGGTTCATGCTCAAGTTATTAAATTTGGGTTCTTAAGTTACGTTTATGTTCAGACATCGTTGCTTGGGATGTACTCGAATTGTGGGGATTTGGGTTCCGCGTGTACGGTTTTCTGCTGTGCAGAAGAAAAGGATGTTGTGTTGTGGAATAATATGATCTTCGGGAACTTGAAGAATGAGAAGATAAAGAACGGGCTTTGCCTATTTGGTACAATGGTGAGGTCAGGGACTAGTCCTACCCAGTTCACATACTCAATGGTATTTAGTGCTTGTAGCAAATTGGGATATCTTATTTGGGGAAAAGTTATCCATGCTCGAGTTGTCGTACAGAACGTGCTAGCTGATTTGCCTTTACAAAATTCATTGCTTGATATGTACTGCAGTTGTGGTGATAAAATATCTGCTTTCAGTGTCTTTAGCAGGATTGACACTCCGGGTTTAGTTTCTTGGAACTCCATGATTTCTGGGTGCGCAGGAAGTGGAGAGGGTCAGGAAGCTATGGACCTGTTTGTCCAGTTGCTCAGAGAGTCTCGTCATAAACCTGATGAGTATAGTTTTGCAGCCATTATTTCATCAACTAGCACATTACCGGCTACCAAATATGGAAAACCACTTCATGCACAAGCTGTGAAAGCGGGGTTGGAAAGTAGTGTCTTCGTTGGGACTACACTATTGTCGATGTATTTTGGGAATGGAGACCCTGAGTCTGCTGAAAAGGTTTTCAATCTGATTAAAGAGAAGGACATAATTCTCTGGACTGAAATGATTGTAAATCATACTAGATTGGGTGATGGGGAAAATGCAATAAAGATTTTCGGCAAAATCTATAGAGAAGGCCATAAGAGCGACAGCTTTGCGCTTAGTGGGGCTTTAAGTGCATGTGCTGATCTTGCAACCTTAAAGCAAGGAGAGATGATACATTCCCTAGCCGTAAAAACAGGATTTGATACTGACATGTGTGTCAATGGGAGTCTAGTAGATATGTATGCCAAAAATGGCTACCTTCAAGGTGCTAGATCGGTTTTTTCTCAGGTTTCAGATCCAGATTTGAAGTGCTGGAATGCATTGATTGACGGGTATAGTCAACATGGAAAGGCTGAGGAAGCAATAACGCTCTTTGGGGAGATCACAGGACGTGGTCTAAAGCCCGATCATGTAACATTTTTGTCTTTGCTATCAGCTTGCAGCCATAGTGGCTTGGTTGAATCTGGGAAGTCTTTGTGGAGTTGTATGAAAGAAAATGGCATAATTCCTGGACCTATGCACTACTCTTGCATGGTGAGTTTATTAAGCCGTGCAGGATTATTGGAAGAGTCGGAAGAATTGATAAAGCAATCATGTTTCAGGGAACAGCATTTAGAGCTTTGGAGGACCCTGCTAAGCTCATGTGTATATAGAAGGAATTTGGCAGTTGGGATTCGCGCAGCAGAACGAATCTTAAGTTTAGATCCAGAAGACAGTGCAGCTCATATATTGCTTTCAAATCTATATGCTGCTGCAGGGAGATGGGACGGTGTAGCAGAAACGAGGAAAAAGATGAGAGGATTGATGTTGGAAAAAGTCCCTGGACTAAGCTGGATTGAGGCCAAGAAAGACATACATGCGTTCTCTTCATGCAATCAATCCAACCCAATAATGGATGAAGCTCAAGACGAGGTACTTAGACTACAAGGAAACATGATAGAATTGGTGACCAAAGAATCTGACCCAGTGATCGATTCGTCATTGTGGGTAGAGACTATATGACATCCAAGGATTTGGAGGTATTGTATTGAACCCCCCAGGTTTAAATCACTAACGCTAAAACGTGGGCAGCCTTAAGGAGGCTGGAAATTTCAGAGACAGCCGGGCCAAAGTCAAAGGATTCACTTCACCACCCAGTGGATCAAAACTCCACCTCTGATTTGGGTAATTAGTACAGATGACTTGAGATGTCTGGATTTCCTCCAGAGGGCGTTATTAGCATTGCAGCTCTGAAGAAGGAACAAGGAAAGGTGGAAAGAGTTTTGTCATCAGAAAAGTTTTGGCTGTGGCCTGTGGGGTTATGCAAAACTGGAGGATCGCAGCAATTACTGGTCTCAATGCAATTCCAGAAGTAAAATGTGCTTTCTATATTGTTCTTTTCTAATTTAACCTCTTCTGGACTAGATTGCCATAATCGACTTTTAGAGAGCACCATGTTAAGCAGGGAAATGTAATCTCGATTTTGATACATCATACCTCTCGCATTTTACGTTTCCATAGTTGTAGTTGATTCACTTATTGCATTGTTCAACTCTTTGGTTCTTCTCTGAGTATCACATCCACCCTATCAAGTTCTCCCGAAATAGGAAAAATGCTAACCAAGTTTCAGACAAGCCTGTTGCCTTGACCATGCTGGACAACAAGCTTTTGAGTGTTTTAAGCGCGAAAATAGGAAACAGTAACATGCATCACCAAAACATATGAACTTTCAGAAGTCCCGATACATTACCCTTGCAATTATCACTAATCAGCTGTACGCACAAATGTTCATTCAGATTTCTCACATTTTAGGTTCAGAGCCAATCCACCAACAACTCTTGACCTTGTCAACTTCCCTAAGCTAATTAGCAAACAAGACAAGCTCTAGGTCAGGGGCTAACGCTGGGAACTCAGTTAAATTTGTGTACCTGCTTAAACATTGAAAAGAAAATAATGGAACAGAGTTTCTGCTGGAAACTTGCCTATTAAATAGGCAGAGGTACGTGCTCCTTAGCAAATTAGTTCAGGAAAATAAGGGTGCACAATCAATGTGTGCATAACTACGACAGATGAAGACTAAACAGGAAGCACTAGTGTGAAAATGTAGTATAGAAATAGGAACAAAAATGACTAAGGTTTTGAGTCGATTCTTATCACCCTCCCTTGATTCAAGCCTGCAAACTCCTAATAGTTATCTTAAATACTCATGCTTGTTTCTCGGTAGAGATTTTATCAGAATGTCTATAATTTGTTCGTTTGTACTTTAAGATTATAATTCCCTCAATAATAAGATCATTAAGTGAGCCCTCCTTATGTCAACATATATTGTCATACCACTTTTTGTCATTGTGATAGTTACTTTTTTGTAACTATAAACTTTAGTTCCCTTACATTGGCCTTGGTAAAGATCAACCATCAGTCTTCTAAGCTAAATTGCTCGACATGCTAAAGAAGTGGCTGCCATATACTCAGCTTCTAAAGATGACAAGGCTATGGTAACTTGTTTTCTTGAGCTCCAGAAAATAGCTCCTAACCTAAGAATAAATATGTAGCATAAGGTGCTCTTCCTATCATCTATGCATCCTGCTCAATCACTTTCAGCAAAACCAATCAATTTAAAAATTGGTGCATGAAAATATCTTATTCCAAGATCCACGGTTTTAGCTACATATAGCGCATGATTCATTTTGTAGCTCAAAGTGATGCTTAGGGTGAAAATGCAAGAATCTTGAGACCATTCTTTCTAAGAATGTACTTGTTTATGTCAAAGTAGATTAGACCAACAACCATATTTCTAAAAAACTTTTTATTTACTAAACCAGTCCCATCATCAACTTGCAGCTTCTTATTTATATTCATAGGTGTAGGCCTTTTTTATAGTTCATCATGTTGAACCATTTGAGAAGATCTATGTCATACTTTCTTTGTGAAATAAACTCCCATGTTTAACTGATTTTACCTCTATTCCCAAAAAGTAATAGGAGAAAAAGTACCTTCATAGTCCACACCTTGTTGTGAGTAACCTTTTACCACCAATCGTGTTTTATATTTTTGAATGCTCCCATCCACATGTAACTTTGTCGTCATTTACTCTAACAGCCTTTTTTCTTTTGAGAAGATTCACCAATTCTCAAGTTTTGTTTCTTTTCATTGTTGTAATCTTCATTCATGATATTAGGTCATTCTTCTTTTTTGACTACTTCCTCAAAATTAATTGGATCGACAATAAACATAGCTTATGTTAATGTTTATATTTTTTAATTAATATATCTTGTCTTTTATGGAAGAGTTTCATCCATTAGGCTTGATAAAGAGGAGTTGCTTTCTACATTTGATGATGTTGAAGTTCTTGAGGGAGTTGAAATGAAGGGAGAGCTTAGAGGTGTTTGTGCTTGTCTCTCATCTGGTTGATGTTCTATACTTGTTAGAAATGATAAGATTCCTTCTTTGCTTTCATGTCAATCCTACCTCATCTCTTTTATCAAAAATAGCATTCCTGCTTATGATAACTTTTTAGTTAAAAGGATCATATAATCTATAGAATTTGGAGTTAGAACACTATTCCATAAAAACATATTTTATATATTTATCATCAAACTTGGTATATTTATGAGCATTGACTAATGTGTATTCAATACAACCAAAGATTTGCAAGTGCTTTACCCAAGGTACTCTTCCTGTTTATTGAAGAAATTATGATATTTTGTGTTTATTAGCTGATGTTTATTTCCTAGTTTCGTTGTGTTATATTTGGTTAATTGTTATGCATACGTTAAGTCTATAATTCTTCCATGTACTTTGGATAAATTTAGGTGATTGTCATTATTTCACAACTTGTATTAGTTTGCTATATATACATGTATTCTTCTCATAATCAACATGAAAAAAGATACTAAGAGTTATTTTCTCAAAAGTTCTTTCCTTCAAATTTCTTTTTGGTATTAGAGCAGTGATCCTGCTCCTCTATGTATTTCTTAAATTCCTTCTGTTATGGTTGATAAAGGAAATACAAATGGAATTAAAGTTTCAAAGGAAGTGGTGGTCTCATCATCCAGCACAATTTCTGAGAGTGATATCAACACGTCACAAAAACTAAGTTCTGTGTTATTGAATGAGTTTAACTATCTTCCTTGGTCAAGGCCGGTTACTATTGCTCTTGGTGGTAAATCCAGGTTAGGATTTATCAATGGCAAAAAAAAATCCCCTAATCTTGAATTATCAGAGTATGAAGCTTAGCTATCAAAAGACCAACAGGTTATGTCTTGGATCCTTTCCATGGAATGTAATCTTTCTGAAATTTCAGCTACCCTGAATCATCCTTGGATCTTTGGGAAGCTGTTCGAGATATTACTGTTATACTATTTTTTGTCCCATATGACTTATAATTTGAGTACCACGAAAAGCACCCAAGATAATGATTATTGGGTATTAAATAATAGATCTCAAATGGGTCAAAGCCCCTTTCCCTCTCTCTTTCAAAACTAAATCATCATAGTAGTTAGTGAACCATCATGATGGTTCATGAACCAACATAATGGTTTGTGAAGCAACTTGATGATTGGAAACATTCGTATATAAGTTTTATAAAAAAAACTTATGAATGTGATACTGAATTATTATTCTGAACCATTGAAGAAACACATTAAAGGAAGAAGAAGAGAGGAAATCAACATCTGACGAAAACAAAAATAATCATGGATACAAGTACGAAAAACTCAATCGATCCATAAATGTTTTACAATTGGTATCAGAGCTATAGGCATTGCATTATTGTTTTCTGTCGTACACCATGGTTTTTGTTCTATTTGGGAGCAAGGTATTCATAATTTGTTGTCTACCATGTATCATTTTGGTATGATTGTGTTGTCTGTTCGGTTGGTATTTTCTATATTTGTAATGGCATTAGTTTCTTCGTTGCATTACCATGAAAGGAATACAGAAATAAACAAATAGACATAGTAATAAAAAACGCAAGTTTTGATGATTTTCATTTTAATGGTTTTTGGATATTAAATTGAACTTTATGCGTAGTGTGTTATCAACATAAATGGTTTTGGATGGATTGAAATTCCATAAACGAAAATGAATGTTCAGTGTTGATATGTAATGTGTATGGGTTAGAGTAAGAGACATACAAATGAGAAAGAACCCAAAAAAAAGGTTTGCTTTATGTTTATGAGAATACCGAATAAAGGTTTGTTTCATGTTTATGAGAATATTTGTTGCGTTTCTAGACTGTGGTTTTGTTCTATATTCGGTTTTAATGGTGGAAAGCAAAAGGAAACGAACAAACCAAAACAATATGTTCATGAGTTGGTATGAGGAAACCAACTTATGGAGAATGACGATGTGATGGTTTAGATCAAGGAAAATCCATGAAACACCAATCATTGGCTTGAGATATGGCAAAACCCCATTATAGAATATATTTTTAAAAAAAACAGACGAAACCAGCGTGAGGAAGAAGACACACCCGCCTAGAAATGGCGCAGCGTCTGGCGCTTGCATTGATAGGCTGACACTAGCGCGTGCACTGCACGCGCTAGATGTTGCCTCTGGGCTTCGCGTGCCAGATGGGCTATTAGGCCCAAAAATCAGCTTCTGGACTGATTTTTGTTGAGTTTTGGCCCATTAAGGGTAATATTGAGTTAATAAATGTTTATGGCCCAATTATAATGGATTATTTAATTCATGATTGATTTATACATAATAGTACTATATGTTTATCATTGTGGATGCATTCATTAAAGACCGCTACATATATGCTAAATAGGATTACTCGTAAGGCGGTTCCTAAGACACCTTATGAACTGTGGACAGGAAGGAAACTTAGGGCCCGTTTGGTTCCACTCCTATTTTTCTGTTGTTGTTTTTAGTTTCTGTTTCTTGTTTTTGGTTCTGTTTTTTGCTTAAAAAAATGAAAACCTGTTTGGTTGAGATTTGTAACATAAAAACTGAAAATAAAAATATGTTTGGTTGAGATTTCTAATAAACTTATTATTATTATTATTATTATTATTAATTTTTAATAAGTTATTATTATTATTATTGTTGTTGTTG
>JANKYF010000224.1:52258095-52272015 GCA_029829435.1 Erythroxylum hondense | reverse complement strand
TGAAGCCAAAAGACCAAATTACCCCTCCTTATAAGCCTTACAACTTAACAACTTAAGTGATCTTCCCACTTTGCCCTTATTTTATCTTTAAAACTGACATCTTAACTCCTTATTTTGATCAGGTAAATGAAGCAATTTGACAATACTTCTTTCTAGAAAAATGTTCCTCTATGTCTTATGTTTCTAATCACACCAAAAACATTCAATTTTGTTTAGAAATCAGAAAGTTATGACCCAAATATTTTCAAACTATTGCTAGACTGAGACTGTACACTATACCCAACTGCACTCCAGAAATTGAACATCTTAGGGATTGAATTGAAATTTGATTCTTTCAGATAACTTGTAGCTTCATGTCTCTAATTTAATTAGGAATAAGAATCACCTCATTTGGATCTCTATAGATCGAGATATCACTAAAATATTGAAGTATGTTCAGAATTTTTCAACAAATCCTCTCACTTTGATCTAATCAATCTTTTTCAATTTAATCTCAAAATTTATAAATTTTCATGGAGAGAAAGAGGAATGTCTTAGAAATCCAACGCTTTAAAAATCAGGTCAATCGGAAGTCAGACAGAAAAGTTATAAGCAAAAGAGTAGAGAGAGGTCAGGTCAAGGAAACATGACTACTAATGCATGTAAAAATTACACGCATTAGTCGACTAGTTGAAGACTATTAGTCGACTAAGTCGACTATAGTGGTTGACCTGGAAAACTCTGGTCTTTTTTCTTCCGACAACCCAACTTCTTTAATTCATAACTTCTTACCCAAAATTCTAAATTGAACAAACTTGGTATCAATGGAAAGCTAAAAGAAACCTCTACAACTCCCATGAAGAGCTTAAGAACCAGATCTGTCTCTAAAGGAGTCAAAAAAGTATCTATCAGATAAGCATCATCCTACACAATGACAGAAACTCTAAACATCATAATTCTCTACTCCATTGTCCAACAATGTCATACTTTATATCAATAGAAAGATAAAAATAGAATCTACAACCTCATGAAGACCCTAAGAACAATTTTTACCTCTATAAGGGTCAAAATCTAAATCGAAGTTACTGCCCTGAAATTTCCATACTAAACAACATACAACCTTCGAAAATGCATATCTTTCAATTTCTACATCCAAAAATGGCATATTATGCATCGTTGGAAAGCTATGAACTTTCTCTACCACTTTTAAGAAGGTTACTAGATCCAATATTACCTATATCAGTCCAGAATTTGCCTCAAAGCCAACATACACAAAACCTACCCTTATGGAGATTTGCAAAAACAAGCAAGGTGATCTTTTGGAACAAGCCTCAGCAAACACAAAGGAAATCTGAATATCTTGCATTAATATCAAAAATATAAGTTCCTACAAAGCTTTAGTGGGCATTTCTAGCCCCAATACATTAAAGTCTTAAAAAATTTCAAATTACAAAGGAAAACACATGAACAGTAACTTTTGCTCCAAAAAAATGCAACTAAAGCTTTGTTTACAAAAGATAGCTTCAAAATCAAAAAGTAAACGGGAGTGAAGCCTTGACCTCAGTTCGGTCACCCATTTTCTACCAACTTATTCATCATAAATTTCATTGTACCCTTAAACAAGCAAGTTTACTCAAAAATCTCTTAATTATCAAAAACCAAAATCAATTTTTCACTCTTCATCAACTTACAACATTCACTACCTTAATCTTGTATAAATCATTGCAAATTCAAGAATTTTCCTTTTTCTTTGCACATGAATAAATCACCATCAATCCCTCAAGTTTGGGGTCCAACACTTTGGAGATCCTCTCCATAATCTCTGTGGAGAAGGAATGTTACAACGAGGATCACCCCATCTCATTCCAATTTAGGATGATGGGGGAGATGCACAAAATGAGCTATACTGAGTTCTCCATCACCAGGGATCTGTCTGATCGAGAGTACAGGGAACACTAGAGTATCAAGATTTAGGAACTGATCTTCCATACAGTCTGTCACCATAACACTTTGATACATCCATAGTATGGTGGCACTCAACTTGATGGTAATGCATCATATGCATATGGTTCATCAACATCGGGAGCCCACGGGAGTAGTATACATGTTTGTTGGGGAGCCTAATGAGCCAATAACATCGAGAGGACCTAACGAGTAATAACCAAAACCATAGTCATCACCATCCCAAACAGGAGGGAGAGCATTAGATGAATTTCATCTAGACTAAAAGATTATAACTCATTTGGGATGACAGTAACCAAAACTTGTGGAGTGGATGAAAAGGCTCGAGACTTCAGTAGCATAGATGGGAGACGTAATGGTATCAATAGTGAGCCATCTGGGAGTTAATGTTTAGCCTCCAGCATTCGACTAGGGCACTTTATCTGCAGATCCTCTACCTAGCCAGTATTATTATCAAGAGAACCCTCCTTTTTCATATTAGCCAGAATCACCAGATGTGAGAGATGCTTAATTTCTATATTCTTCCTTTTTCTTAATCTTTTGTGTATATGTTTCATTTTTTCATTAATTATCTTGTTTTCTCTAACATTATCATTAATTATGCTTTTATTTTTATTTTCAATAGTGTTATTTTTATTCCTTGTGTTCTTTTTATCCCTTTGTTTTTCATATTTCAGAAAGTAGTTAACATTGGATAGATCTAAAATAAGAAAATTTCCATAATCAAGAAAGTATCACAAAACCCTCTCACTTTTATAAATGCTTATATTGTGTACATTGACGACAATGTACGACATTATGTATGGGGATGAGTTTAATAAGTGTTTAATGATTTCTTTGAGCTTATTATAATCTTGATTATAAAATCTTTTGATTGATTTTCTGAATTGGTTGAAATATGTCCATAAGTATTGTATTTCATCATTGAATACTAAATTGAATTAGTATGCAAAAGGATGATAGTTAGAATAACATTGCTTTTATAAGTCATATTGTTAATAATCATTGATATATTCTAGTTGAATGATATTGCATATTATTTACACATGGAATACCTATCTTTTTTGTGAGCTTTTGAGTCTGAGAGCAAAATTTTTAGGCTTTGATATTCTTTCAGTGTGTTATCGATGTAGAATGATTCTAGAACTTGGTTTTATTATGCATATTGAGACCATATTTGTCAAAATTAGAAGCACTAACATGATAAAGGCACTTAGATTCAACAACTTATTTAAGCTTATTTGTTTGAAAATTACCATACCTTTAAATTTACCTTTAGGAATAACCAAGTTGAGCCTTAGCCTTTTTCATTAATTAAACCCACATATTAACTTTTATCCTTTTTTAAAGACTATTGTTTTGAACCTTGAAGGTTACTTACATTATCTACTTGCTAAGACTTGGAATTATTGAAAGGTCCAATATTTTCTTAATTGTGGTACTGAATACTCAATGATTGATAAAAAAATCAATATACGATTAAAAAAATGAATAAGTTTATGGTACCAATAGAATTGTGTTGAAAGGAACTATATGTGTAAACAAGTCTTATAATTTCTTCTTTAGTAAATTTCCTTCAATTCAACCATTTTATTATCCTAAGTATACCATACCTAAGCCCCATTACAACCTTATAAATACTTTTTAATTTTTGTTTCTAGTTTATACATAAGTGGTGGAGATGTGATATTATTGCAAGCATATGTTAAGAGTTCTACTATGTATTGATTGAAAGTTTTTGATACTTTCCACCTTAAACACTTGAATGCATTGCACTTAAAGCTCAATGTGTGGAAATGAGCCTCGAACTAAAAAATATTTCAGAGCCTCAAGCTCAACGTGCAATGAGCCTTGTATCCTCTTCGGATAAGGGATAGTTATTAATGAGCCCGATATCCAAAATAGATATGGGACAGTTTAGGCACTTGATCACAACAACATAACAATTTGAAAAGAGTCTCATGATCATTTCATATGCATTTGGTTATGTATGTTTGACTGATTGAAATGCATGAATTGCTTCTGCTTAAGTAAGAATGTGATACGTATGTTAAGTGCAAAGTTGTGAAATAATTGTTGTGCGAATTGATGTACTGTATGAATTGAGTGAACCATTGATGATGGTTACCTCATTGAGTTCACAAAACTCACCAAAATTGCAATGTTGTCTTTTCAAGACCGAGAGACGGCCTTATCTACTGAGAGGCTCCACTATCTGTAGATTGTATTTTAACAAGCAAAGTCATGAATCAAATGTCGGTTAGCTGGGATTTTTGGATGACTTGGATAGATTTGATATATTTTCCTCTTTCATGTAGTACTTTTGTACTATGTTTTGTTAATGTACATGTAGAAGAAGTTGAAAGACAATGTAAACTCTGTTCTTTGAGAAATGAAATAAGGAAAAAGTTGGTTTTAAAAATCTTGTGATTTTCTATTAATGCTTAATAAGTGATTAATGATATGATGCCATGTAAAGTGAATGTAGTGATCGATACTAGCTCGCGCTTATCGTAGGATATGTGCCGGAATGACCTCCGGGCGTCCCGGTGTGTATCCTGAGGTAAGGGGCCACTACAAGGTATGCATTTGTGGAAGTTCATCGCGGCAAACTCCTTGCTTCGCTGTAGAGAACTTAAAGGTTTAGCTAGGATTTATTTTGGGTAAAGTTTGCCACGGTCAACTCTAGGTTTCTTCGCAGCAAACTTGTGAAAATTTCACGAGAATCCCTCTCTAGAGAAATTAGCCATGGCAAACTTTTTTCTACACTAAACATGTTTTGGTATTTTGGGAATATCTTGCTCTATAATTATCCAAATGGAATGATTTTTTATTTGGAGTAAACTAGAGACTTAGGGCTACAAATTATCTGGATAAATGAAATTCCCAAATCGGACTCTAAGAATTTCAATTTCTTAGTGGAAGTTGAATGTAGGGCATTGTCTCATAATAGAAGATAATAGAAGCAATCTGAAAAAAATTTGGAGTATAACTTTACAGTACTAAACCTGAGAGATAGAAAGACAATTCTCATAAAGGAAGTGTTCCTAAATTACTTCATTTTCATTGTACGATTGATCATGCATTGTAGACCCGGAGATGTGTTTCAGGAAGAATCTAGATTTTGATTAAATGAGTTATGAATTAGGATTCTAATGATTTTGTTGAGGTATAGACCATAAGTATAGATGGTACTTATATAAGATTGGAAATGTGGATGTTTACATGACGAGAATAATAGAGTGATACCCAGGACTGTCATGACGTACATAGGCATAGTTTATATATATACATGTGCATTATAAAACACTTACAATTGTTCCAATTTGTGATATGTGTATGTTTTGCATGATATAAAAGAACATATAGAGCGCCATCATCCAGACGTTTCCAAATCTTGGAAGCAAATGCTAATCTGGAGCATACTGTGAGTTGACCTAGATGGTCTTACTTTATTGTTGTTTTGTTAATATTATGAATTGAACGATTACACAATGTGAATATGCATATAAATGAAAAAGTGATTCTCAACGCAGATGACATGTGAAAGTGACTTATTGATCATAGATGATTGATGTATTCCATTACATGAATGCATGAAATATAAAGGCAGTTGTTACCAGAGTAACCACTGAAAAAGAGCTTAAAGATTAGAATGTGAACAAGAGCCTCAAGCTCAGAAAGTAATTAAAACCCAAAGGCTCACTATGTAAAATGAGCCCGGTATCGACAATGGATACGGGACAGTTAAAGGCACTTGGTCACAACAAAGTAACAAATTGAAAGTGAGTCTCATAAGCATTGCATATGCATATGATATGTATGATTTAAATAGTTTGATTGATTTCTGAACGTGATAAGTGTTCGAATGATTGAAGTGATTGTAAATGAAAAGATGTGAATTATATGTTTATAAGTGTTGATATGTGTTATGTGATTGAGTGAGCCATCGAGGATAGTCACTCACTGAGTTTACAAAACTCACCCAAAATTTGTAATATTTTTCAGACTCAGAAGAGTTACCACGTTAGGAAAACAAGAGTATAGCCACTGCATTTAAGTAAGAGAAAGAGGCCGGGATCAATTCACGTCAACTTTTGTATTTCCTTATTTTTGTATCAAATTGTGTATTTCGTACATACTGTATAATATGTATATGAATGATTTCGAAATGTAATGACTTTATGACTAAAATGTTTTGTATCTGAAATGGGCCTAAGTGACTAATGAAATTCGGATGATTTGTGAAATGAAAGTAACCCTTGTGATTGAAAAAGTTTTTTAATAAAGTGGGCCCAATTTGATTATTGATTTCTGTATATGTGTACATTGTTTTAAAAAAATTTGTAATGAGATTTTCTTGACTGATTGTGCTAGCATGCCACCCTCGAAGGCAAGTTCTCAGACATTACTGAGGATGTTAGGTACTTGTCTTGCGAGGTGATGTGCTACAATTTGATATCAGAGCCCAAAAATAGTGTCTTATATGGGGGTTTTCGAAATATATGTCAAGTTACATATATTTTAGTCATGTCATAGTAGACAGTAGCAACTGATCCCTAGTCTGAGTCGCATGTATATGAGTCACACACATGAGCATGTGTTAAAAATATAGAAAAGAATGATGATCTATTAGAATGTGAGAAAACGAAAGTTTATGGATATCTAGAAATAAGAAATAGTATATGGTTAGATATGTTAGATAAAGATTCAACATAATTGTATTGGTGGATGTATTATTGGTGATATATCCCCGAATGTGAACCAATTATTGAATCTTAATTGAATATTTATTGTTCAGGATTGATATAGTGAGAAATCAATAAATTTTAAATCCAATTAATTAGACTTTAGGTAGAATTCGAGCTGAAACTTCATGATTTGATCTGATCTAAAGTTTGACATATATATTGTTTAAGATTTATTTAATCCTAAGTTAATAGGTTTGATTCAAATTAATCAAACTTCGGATTAATTTCAAGCTCAAACTTTACGATTTAAAATCTAACATATATATTGTTTAAGATTCATTTAACCCTAGTTTAGTAGTAAACCTTCTTCTTCTCTTCTTTTGGATTTGTCTGGCGCCATCAAACTTCTCTTTAGTTCACTTATTTGCTCTCTTCTCTCCTTTTTTCGGTTTCTTCCTTTCAATCTTCTGTTTTTTCACATAACTCGCTTTTCAAATGCTGATCTATTTTGACAATCTTGTATTAATTGTCATTCATGAAAAGATTTTTAAATCTTTTGTTGTTTGAGAGTTGTGATTATCATAGTACTATGATACAAGAACGTTTTTTTGTTTTTAATCTTTTGTTGATGTTTGAGAATTCTGATTATTCTAGAGGTTAACTAAGTGTTATCATTTTTTTGTTTTTAATCTTTTGTTGTTGTTTGAGAATTCTGATTATTCTAGAGGTTAACTAAGTGTCCGTTTGGTTGAGCTTCTGAATGGTGAATAAGTACTTTTTTTAATCGCAAAAATTGTTTTAAAAAAAAAGGTGTTTGACGAAATATGCCAACCGATATTTACACCCGATATATTAACACCCTTATTTCGTACCATTATCGGGCCGGTACGGTATGTACCACCAAGTACCAACCAGTTCAAAATTTATAATCCTGATTTAAGTTTTTATGAGTTTCCTGACTAGTGTATCAGATGAAACATACCAATCAATATTTACATCCGTTATATTAAAATCCTTATTTTGCACCGTTATCCAAGACGGTAAGTTATGTAACCGGAAATTCATAATCTTGATTTATGTTTTATGGGTTCCTGACTAGTGCATTCAAAGAAACTGATATAATCTAACAACTGAAACTAAGCTAAATATAGTATAGTAAACCAAGTCAAGCACACATAATTATGAGTACAATATATAGCAGCTAAATCACGCAGCATGGAGTCAAAAAGTTCATAGCTTTAATTGTGATTCTGTTAAGTAACAACTAACTAAACCATGATTTTTCCACAAAGGACCAAAACCCAGAGCAAGAAAACAATAGACACTAAAGACAAACTACCTCACTTCAGACCATTTCCAGGGGTTGAAATGGCCAGATCAGGCCAAGAGAAACAATCCCCACCACCAACTAACCCATTCTCCGCACTTTCAAACTGCCA
Source organism: Erythroxylum hondense (assembly GCA_029829435.1). Lineage (NCBI taxonomy): Eukaryota > Viridiplantae > Streptophyta > Magnoliopsida > Malpighiales > Erythroxylaceae > Erythroxylum > Erythroxylum hondense. The sequence continues at coordinate 52,263,944 of JANKYF010000224.1, read as the reverse complement.
CGTGTTGCCCATCCCTGCTGCAGCTCCACCATTACCAACTACACCGGCACCCCCCTCTCCCGCCCCAGGAAACGGCCAGACCGCTCTCCCAAACCCAAAGCCAACCTCCTCTAATCCCGGTCCAATTCCCAACCCGAACCCACCCAGCGCCAAAAACCCAGGCCCTTGCGTACTCAACAGAGAAGTAAAACTCCCGCAAACCGTTGCACCACTTCCATTCCCTTTCCCATCACCAAGTTGCGCGGCCGTTCCGGCATTTCCTGCGAGCGGCACTAGCACAGGAGTCGCCGTCAGTGGGAGGCTATCGGATGTGGCGTTGGAGCCCACAACGGTGGAACCAGCAGTTGTCCGCGATCGTTTCGCATTCTTGCGAGTGCCACCACCTACTGGGATGTCACGGAGGGTGCCGCCGTGGGTCCAGTAACGGCGACAAGCTTTGCAGAAGTGGCGAGGCTGAGAGAAATTGTAGTTGTTGTAGTAGCAGAACTTGGTGTTGGTGGAGTCGCAGCGAGGACATGGCAGGTGCTCTTGCTCAGGAGGGGGAGCTCCGGGGTTTTGGGGTTTGTTGGTCGACTTTCTTGCTATTTCACTTGCCTCCGACGGCATGTTTGATGATGAGAAGTGAATTGGGTCACCCAAAAGTAGTGAAAAGAAGAGCTCTGTAGTGTAGTACTGAATATAGGTGTAGCTTAAAGAGGATGGCGAGATGGGGTTTTATGGGAGGAAGAGAGAATCTGATAGAGCACTCTGCGAAACAACTTCTGAATGTTATACGAGAAGAGCAGCTTTACAGTGTTCTGTTGGGCACGACATGTCAGTCGGCTCCTGAATGGGTTCAGCTACACAGGTAGGTGTGCGGCTTCTGTTTTATCTCTATCTATGGTTACTGTGCCTTGAAACAAGACAGATTTTTTAGACAGTGGAGTTTCTGTTTTTTATTCTTTTTCTACTTATGATTAAGAGTGCAAGTGAGGGTTCATCATTTCTGTTTTTTGTTTTTTTCCCCTTAGGTGGTGGTGGAGGGATTTGATATTTTAGGTGATGACATTACCAGTTATCGATCATACATGGGCCCTTGTTAGAAATCTCAATGTCTTCTGTCGATTGGTTTTGGAGTATTAAATTGTAACAATAACACATGAAACATAAAGAACTCTGAACACGTTAGTGTCAGACTTTCTGGAATTGGCTTGTAGTAATTTCATCCTATTGCTTCTTTTTCGGCTTCCAAATTCCATTACCTGCCTTCCGACAATTAGAGTATAAACTATTTCAGGGTATTTAAACTGACCTTCACACTCTTCTTTTTTTTCAGTTGAATACTCTTACTTAAGATTGAAATACGAGGTTTATGAATAAAATAATTATCACTTGTTCTTGTTGTTAGGAGTTGGCTTGGATGGTTAAGGAGGAGTTTTTCATTTCATGTATGCAAGGTTATATCTTCAGGTGGTCTGGTGTAGAATTTACAGTTTGGGAAGGAGAATATTGATTTTGTTGTAATAATTTGTTTATGTCGATAATTATATAATTTACAAAATATTATATGTATTTCAAAGATAATAATTAGATATTTTGTTTTTTTTTTTAAGTAGAGCCTTTGAAATCACTTGTATGTACGTAGTAAAATAGAATTTATTGCAAAAGCTTCAACATGAGAAAATCACCTAATCTGGGAATCTGGGAGTGCACTAATGCCATCTTTGCCGGCTTCTTTCATGGATAGGGTCATTTCTAGAAGTTGAATTTTTAAACCAAAATGGTCTCCATCTCGAACGACATCTAAATGCCCAAATCCACTAGTCAAGATATTAATCTTGAAAATGCCCAATGGCAATAGCCGCCGAAGTGCATAGATTTTGTGGGCTGCAATCAATAGTTAATCCCAGTTATGAGCACTATTATTAACTGATTGGATTACAACATTTTATTGACTTTTGTCGTAATCAATTTAAAAAATTTTTAAAATTTGAAGTTTGTGTGTGTGGCGGCAGCGGGGACCGACAGAGTCATGAATTGTCGGGCAGCGTGGGAAGCAATAATTGGGTTTTTCCTCTGATTTCGGACGCGTCATGTCCGCATCAGATTCTTTCCCTCCGTACAATTACCGACCCTCTCTCTCTCCAATCCCAACCCGGATTACCCGCACCGTTGTTCCCGTTGCCAAACAATCACTGTTTTCCTAACTTTGTCCGCACACTGACTTCCACTTCTACCACCGTCTATCTCCTTCCTCTCCCACAACGTCGACGGTTCTGATTCTCGTAGTCTGTGTAACATGATTTTAATCAAAGATTATGCTGGGGTGTCCACTGTGGTCTCTCACACCTAAATCAGGCCTAAAAAAACCAACCTCCATTTCACCGGATGGAAAATTCTCGCATCACAACTGTTCTCATTTATGAACTATGAAGAGTGGAGGGTCTTGAAAGAATGAAAACTCTGTACAAGTTGAATATGTTGTTTGTGGACGTCGTCAAACTTCTAACTCTTATTAATAATTATTAAATTGGATATTTATTAAAATTGATATAAATAACTATTTTTAAACAATTTATTTGAGTTTGCATGAATTTTTCAACAAAAGCAGGTACTTCGCTGATTGGCCTGCCTACAACCGTTTGTTTGAACAAAACCTTGTCTCACCGAATGCGGTTAAGAATTTGGCACCGCATGAAGATAGAAGACGTTGGCTGGCATTTTGGCAGAACCAGAAGCTAACAAAACGTAGAGCTTTGGCTCAGTCCAACAAAAGACTAGTCAAAAAAGTAACCTTCAAAGGTGGGGTCCATGTCATCAGAAGGTGTAGACACATGTCGACGTATTAGCTCTGCTGGGGTTTGGGTGATTCTCCCCAGAGGCACGCGCGGGCACAGTAGTGGAAGCCATCCAAATGTCTCCTCCGCTCTATCATGCGTCGCTTTCAATTTGAAACGGTCTTACTTATACAGATTGTACGTACGTTCGTATGTACGTATATATATATATTTGTAGCCGAATCTTTCTCTGCTCCGGACGGGGAGTCTTTCTTTCGGCTTTTTAATTGGATTTTAGTCTTTAATCTCAAGCTCTTAATCACTTGTTAATCTTGTCGAAGAATATTTTCATACCAGCTTTTAGGTTTGTGACTAAGACCTGATCTTTAAAAACCTTCAGGTTCTAGGAGGTTATGCTCATTACATAAACTTCCCAAGTTGGGACGTAGAATGCTAGTTCTTAAGGTACCGTAGATTTAATCTACTTGGATCAAATTGTTAAGGACAGAAATAGGGAAATTAAATTTTAAAATGAATGTGAAGGAATTCAATAAGTAGGACACCTTCTTCGGTTGGAAGTAGTAATGCCCTTTTTTACCGATCCAAGATCGACTGAACCTGGTAGTACTGTAGGAATCAACGTGCCACTGGAGAAGTTTAAGCTTCTTTCATTATATTTTGTCTTACTTGTATTCTTGGAATCTATTGACACTCTCAGATTGGACATGGGAACAGGGCAGGCACAATTTTGCAACGCAATAACAAAATAAACTTAAGATCTCGAAGTTGCCTAAGATTCATCGGAGAAATGTATTTTGTGTCTCCGTTGGTTAGCTGCTCGGCAAGTATGAGATTTTGCGGAAAACATGCTTAGAGTAGTCCTGGTACATGGTAGAAGTTGGTCCACATGGAATTATCCCTGCAAACTGCCCTCCACTCCCGCAATATGCTCTGGTTGCAGTCGAAAATCCTACAGCAGAAAAGTAGTGCAATCATTCCTCGTTCTGATTGTTTCATATATAATTGCAATTGTCATTATTCTTCTTGGTGGTGATTGTAGTTCAGTGTAATGATAACTGTGCTCAAATCAGGCGCACGCTTCCGTGACTATATATGAAAATTCTTTATGCAATATGCCAACTCCAAACAGCCATTATGATAATCTAATAAACACTATGATCTAGGGACTAGGTTCTTAATAAGTTGAAGCTTCCAGAGAAAAAGATGAAGAGAGGATAGAGATACACATCCACCAGCAATTCTTTTTGAAAAATTACTCATTTCAATGGTCAAAAATAATTAGATACAAATGTCTTATCACATCAAATATTCATCAGCATTTATTGTCACTTAACAATGTATGCCATAGTTTGCGGCCAGGTCCATCACCGTATCACACAAATCTGCAAGATGGGTGGTGGCCCCTGGTAGGTTGACATTTAGTTCAGCAATTAAATCCTTCTATCTCCCATTGTACTGACCGACCACCTTAGTAGGTAAGTGACGCAGCCTAATGTGAAAATCGAGATAAAATAAACACAGAAAAATGGGTATTTCTTTTTTCTGAGCTTACACAAAAGTTACAAGTTCTTACATACAAGTTCTTACACACTTTCAAAAACCTTAAAAACATAAAAAGTAATAAATTAGTCACAAGAAAACAACAAACAGAATCTTAAAAATAATAAAAATCTCTGACAGCCCAAGGCAATTGGAACGTGGTATAATTTTGGCTCGAAAATCAACTTACAAAGATAAAATGTCGTAACCCCACCAAAGTAGATTCAAATCAGTATTTTTCTATATATTATAAACCTCGTAACTCAATGCTAGCAAAAAGTTATGAACTATTAAATACTTTATGGTAGTGATCTTTGGGTCAACGAGAATTAATCTAAATGTGATAATAATTTAAAGGTGTCACCCACCATTCGAATTCACCCAAAAGAAAATCTCGCTGGATAAGAAAAAAAAAGTTATAACCTGTTATCACCTTTTAAAAACAAAAATTCAGCTCCGTTTGGAATTCTGGCAATCTACACAATCTATAAACTCCAGACCCGTCACGTCTGCATCACTAATTCAACACATTAGTTCTCATTTAATCAGTTTATGGTCTTCTAGTATAAAATGGATGTTGGTGAATGTCCTATAACTAGTCGCTTGGTTATAGATTTTGTGAGATTATTAATTAATTGAAATCACTATTTACCTTTATGTATTTTTAGTTAATTCACTACAAGAAAAATGAAGCTTACCGACAGAAATTACCGACGGAACATCTACACATTTTATCGGAAAGCTTAATTAGCGACGGAATTTACTGACGGAACAAGGTATCGGAGAAACGACCATAGCTAATAATTTACGACGAATCACAGAATGTTCGTCGCAAATTTACCAACGAGAAGGTTATTCTGTGTTATCTTCGGTCGGTAAAATCAATGATGGAGTTACATGGGGCCCAGGTTTACTGGGTAAAATTATCGACAGATAAGATATGTATGTCGATAGACTTACCGACGGAATAGAGTTGATTATTCCGTCGATAAGTTAATATTGTCATTACCGACGATTATTAGTTATCCGTCAATAAATTGAATAGATTTTACCGATGATTTTATTTTTCCATTGGTAAATTTACTAAAAATTATTTTTAAAATCTCTCTTCATTAAATTTTATTTGATGATGTTATGGTTGATGCATAATATAAACAGTTATGAGTTATCTATTGATAATATTTTGATTTGTTTCAACCTTTAATTTGTTAAAACAGAAAGTTGATTGATGATATAAAGTAAAAATTACCTTAATTGATAATACAAAATTATTTTGTACATAATAAATATTTGTAATTCATACAAAATGACTATACACTGCGTATGGTTACTGTCTTCCGTATGTAGAGATGGAACGAAACAAAAATTTAGAGGCAAAACAGAACAAAAATTGGAAATAGTGAGGTGTTCGGTTATGATGGACAAAATAGATAATTCATTGATTATTTTAAAACGAATGAATTGTATTAGTAAAAAAGTTAACAAATAATAATAATAACAATAACAATAAGAAATTAATTTCGTATAATAAAT
>JANKYF010000224.1:52239378-52250675 GCA_029829435.1 Erythroxylum hondense | reverse complement strand
CCGTTTCAAGAGCAAAATTTGGGGGAAGGTTAGACAGCAGGATTCATCTTCAGGGTGTCAGCAAGGCTCAGGTCTCGAGAAGGGGTCTCAGTAGGGCTCCTGTCTCGGGACAGTTGGGCTCCGGTAACATGGTCTGACAATAGTATCGACTACAAGTATTTTTATATCATATATGCAATTCATATATGCATGTGCATTCCTTGTGCATTTCTTTTGTTGTTTTCTTATTCATCATCTAAATAATATTCATTTATTCATTTTTATCTTTCTAAAATTATGATTATTTGTTAGCATAAAAAAGGAGGAGATTGTTAAGTCAAGAAGACTTCACGTCTATTAATTTTGGTGACAATCAAATAATAACAATGTTAGAAATAAATGAACTGTTTTGATAAACGTGCAAAAGACGCAAAAAAAATAAAAGAAGCAAAACACAGAAGAAGCAAAAAATACAGACGACACGTCAACACAAAAGAAGCAAAACCCAGAAGAAGCGCAATACACAAAAGAAGCGAAAAACAAAGAAGAAGCAAAAAATACAGACGACATGTCAGCACAGAAGAAGCAAAACATTGAAGAAGCGCAAAACACAGAAGAAACGAAAAACATAGAAGAAGTGAAAAACACAGAAGAAGCAAAAAAACAGACGACACATCAACACAAAAGAAGCAAAACACAAAAGAAGCAAAAACACAGAAGAAGCAAAACAGATGATATAGAGATGAAGATACTCTAGTACGTCGGATGGTTAGTTAGTTGGAGTTAGTTACAGAACTCAACTAAGTAACAGTTTCTACAAGAATCAAGAAGCAGTTATTAAGAAGCATTTGGAGACTTAGGCTATAAATATTAGTCGTAGTCAAAGACTGAATAACTTTTCAACTTTCAATTTTAATCTTTCATGTTTTACATACTTAGAAAAATTCTGTTTTCAAACTGTGATACGAGAGAGTAAACTCTACTGTAACAAAAAGCTCACAATATCTTTCTAGTGAGAGAAAGAAAAGGCTAAAAGCCTAGAGAGGCTAAGATAGCAGAAAGAATTCTTTGTGTAAGAGACCTGAAGAGGCTCTAGAAGGGAAGAAAAGAATACTTGTAAAATTGAAGAAGTATAGTGAAATCTCATAACGAACTCTGAGGACTGAACGTAGCCCAAAGTTTGGGGTGAACCAGTATAAAATCACGACATCTATCTTCTAAATTTACACTTTAATTTTTCTTGTTGTTAAACAAGTATATAGAAGTTATTTGGGATTTAAATACGTAGCTACTTTAGTATAACACTTTTGGTATTCATTTGATAGTTGAAAAAGTTCTTTTCAAAGAAATATCAAAGGTTTTTGTATTCTAAAAAAGATTACACAATTCAACTCCATTTCTTGTGTATTTCGCATACTGTACGTGAATTCTATATTAACAAGTGATTTACTTCAAGATGAACAATTCTGAAGGTTCTTAAGTGTGTTCACTACAAGAAAATTAGTTTTTAACGATGGACAATTACCAACGGAAACTTTGTCATTAGTAAATAACCGATGGAAAATCATATTCCGTCAGTAAAATTGTCAACCAAAATATAAACTTGCAACAGAAAAATAATCCGTTGTTAAATATGATTTTTTTGACGGAATATAGTGATGGTAAGAAAAGTCTGTCGATAAAGGAAAATTTATCGACGCCTTTACTATTAGTAAATTTTAGTCCTAAATGTCGTCATTTGCCTCTGTTTTAGCATTTTAAAACAAAAAAAAACAATGTCATTAGTTTTTTTTTATTTAAGCTTAATCCCCTGCAGCATCTTTCCCCCTTTCCTCTCCTCCATTTCACTCGTAACCTCATTTCTCTTCTGTCATCGCTGTCCTCACCGTCCCATTACGTCTCTTGTCGTCCGACCGTAGCTCCTTGTCATGTCACCACGCATCATCATCACCATCGTGTAACTACGCCTCCTCACCATCATCAGACCGAAATTCCTCACCATTATCGTCAGATCTACTTCAGGTACGTCGTCGTAGATCCCTTTTTTTCTTTCATTTTTATTTTTTAGTTAAGGAATGATCATAATCTAGTTTTGATTGGCAAGAGTGAGTATTGTGAGACCCCACTCTCGCAAGACACGTACCCGAAATCTTGAGTGATGTCCAAGTACATACGCTATAAGAACGACATGCTAGACTAGTCAAACTATCAAATACTCGAAACTCAGTATAAATTTTATTCCAATTTTCTCTACGTTTTAATATCATTTTCTCACAAATTCTAAAGTCATCAATAAAATTCTTCAATATCATTTGACTCTTATTTCTATTTTCATTTATCAATTGACTTGCCACTTGGCATTTTTTTGTTTAGGATTACCTTTAAATTTTGGAAAATTCACATATTTCACCAACAATTCTAACTCAATAAATATACTCTCCAAATCAATTTTTCAACACAAATAACCCACAATTCTCAATAAAAATCACATCTCACATATATAGATCAATTATACCCAGAATATGTCAATGAATGCATGTACTATATATATTCCATATACACATTTGTGTATAAAGGAATATTTATAACTATGCAATTATTAATATGTGTGCAACGTGTGTATTGCAATGCTCCTTGTATGTGAATATCAAAGAAATATGTATTTTCTCAACTTAATTGTTGAATGCCAGACCAAGGTTCGATGATGAATATGAAAGCGATTGTGAATCCGAAATCATGTGATTGATTGAAAATATGAGAATGTGAGGCATTTCATTTCATGAATGCATGAAAGATAAAGCAATTGTGACTAAAGTCGCCACCGAAATAGAGCTTAAAGCTTAAAAAGTGAAAAAGAGCCTTGGGCTCAGTTGTAAATGTACGCAGTATTCACTAAGGGATATGGGACATTATCTGATACAAATTGGTATCTACTAAGGGATATGAGCTAGTAAATAAATACTCAGTCACAACAAAGTAATAAATGACAGTGAGTCTCATGTGCATTGTACTATAAGTGATATATGTATTTTTTAATGATTGAAATGATCGATTTGACGACTCTGAATGTGATGCTATATGTTAAATGAATAGATTAAATTATGTGAAAATATAATATGATGTGTTATGCGATTGAGTGAGCCATCAAGGATGATCACTCACTGAGTTTGCAAAAGTTCACCTAAAATTTTCGATATTTTTCAGGCTCAGAAGAGTTACCCCGTTAGGCAAATGGGAGTATAGCCACTGCATGTAAGTAAGGGATAGAGTTTAGGATCAGTTTGTGTTTGCATAGAATTTTTCATTAATTTTGGTGTTAAAGAATGTATTCCAAAATTATTATACAATGTGTAAGCGAACACATTTATATTGTAATGACATTATGATTGCAAGTGTTTTGTTTATGTAATGGGCCTTAGTGATTAATGAAATTCAGATGATTTGAAAAATGTTGGTAACATTTGTGAATGGAAATGTAAAAAATGGGGGCCTGATTTGGTTATTGTTTTCCACATATGCGTATGATAAATTTGAAAATTTTGTACTGAGTTCCGAGGGTTTAACTGTTCTAACATGCCACCCTTGCAGGGTACGTACTCAGATACCACTCAGGATGTCAGGTACGTGTCTTGAGAGAGTGGAGTGCTACAAATGGCAATTAGGTTTCAAGTTAGGCATTATTCTACTCTCCATATTAGCCCACTTCTCACAGTCTTTATTACCAAAGTGCTAAGAGACTTGAATGTTTCATATGTATTATTTTGGTACGATTAGATGTAGAATTCCTGTAATGTCAAATAGTAAAAGAGAAAGAGAAATGGAAGGAGAGAGTAAAACAGAGCATGGGCCTCTGTTCCCATAATAGCATCTATTTTTAGGATACTAGTATAATCCAAGTACGTTTACTTAAAACATTGACAAGTTATTAGCTTTTTTTAATTTCATCAAAGAGCTTATAACTCTACCCAAAGACAAGCATAAGATGTCAATCTTATTCCAAATCATCAATTAAAGAACTTCTTCATTATAGACCTTTCATTCTCAAATTTTGAAGCCTAGCATTGGCATTGGTACAAAGACTAGCTTTGTGACTGAAATGTTAGGATGTAGTGACCTTAAAGTTACATTATTTTGTGTAGTGGAAGTGGGTCTGTTTACTCAAATCATAGGTGTACTGTCAAGATGATTTGCGAAGCAGACAATGGTAATTATAATATGATTTATATGAGTTAGATATTTGGGTAATTGAGTTATAATAGTACTCCTTCTTTTCTACGGTATATTCTACTTTCAACATGTGCCAATGTACCCTTGTGTAAGTGGATAGTGGACTTTTGTCTATGTATGTGTGGGTCTGTTTGGAGATTTGTGCATGTCTATTTGTCATGAATAATTGATTGAAACCTTGATCAGGCATCCATTGTCTTGGTGGTTTCTCAATTGGTAAGTGAAGTTTTGTTGTAGATATCAATAGCTAAAGGAAAAGATGTATTGAAAAATTCATCCAAAATTCATTGTCTTGGAAGTTACTATATCGGTGAATGAAAGTTTGTCATTTGTAGCCATTTATACTAGTTGTAAGGGATATAACCAAATCTGAGTGCTTTCTCATTCCTGGTGATATGAGATGTTGAGTAAGAGTTTGGCAACTTATCTTTCGAGATGGCTGATCTTGCTTGGTTGAACTGCCACTTTGTTTGCTATATAAACCCCTCATTGTGCTAATGAAAGATATACAGCTACGTGCTAAAAGGATTAAGGATGAAGCCAATTATTTTAGCTTGGATGCTTAATTTCTCCATTATATTGCCCTTTGTATTTTTCTATCTATTAAGTTTTGAAGAATCGAGAGATTTCACAAAATTCTTCAAATTCGAAAAAAATGAAGAAATGTCACAAGCCTTCATGATTGATTCATTAGGCCACAAATTATCTTAATAGAGTACCTTTTAGTAGATAACTTGTTATAATAATTCTTGAACAAATCTTGATTAATCAATATGTTATCACTAATACCCTACTCTAAACACTTATTGGCAAAGAACTAATAAGAGAAATTTATATGCTTTTAATTTGATAGAAAGAATCTACAAATAATCTCATCAATTGTATTGCAAAAAGAGGACGGATTGAAAAACTAAGAAGTGAGGTAGATATGAGTTTTGCATAGTTTCTTTGACATAAATTTAGTAACTACATCTATAACGCCAGACTTTCTGAGCCCTTTTGTGTTGCCCTGTATTTGGACATACCATTGTATATTGATATATACATGGTTCTATACGAGTTCAATGATGTATTTGAATCCTTTTGGTACGTGTGCTAGTGACATGTAATGTTATATGCCCTTACATGAACTTAGAGTTCATGGGTATGGGAATCTTGGAGATTTCTGACATATAAGCTTCTAAGTGTGTAAAATTGAGTCCATTTGGATGGATATGACCATGGTGGTCAAATTAAATGTGTTCTAATTCCCTAGAGGTCATTAGACATGATTTATAGACTTATTGAACACTTAGAAAGCTTAATTGAAACAGCTGATGTACATAGGGGCTTATTTGCACAATTGTTAAAAGTTGAAGGATTTAATTGTAGTTTTTCAATTTTTGGAGAACCAATTTGTAATTTTATAAAGTTATAGGGCTTAATTATAATTTTCAAAAGTCTGAGGACCAAAATGAAAATAAAAGTTTTGGTCATTCTTAAATTTTGGACTTAATTGCAAATTTAGGAAAAGTTTGGAGGGTATAATGGTAATTTCATATAACACAAGGTTAAAAAGGTAATTTCACAATATTTTGGTCAAAGAAGATTCAAAATTCTATATTCTTCCTCTTCTTGTGTGTGGCCATGGAACCCATTATTTGGCATTAAAATACTTTGTTTTAATCAAAAGAAAGGAGAAGAAAGGAGAAAAGAGGAGGAGAAGAGGAAGTTTCGGCCATCACTTAGTCTACACCAAGTTTTTGATGCTTCAACCCAAACCAAGGTGTTCTAAGCTAATTTGGGGTCAAGGAACTCAAATCTATCATTAGATTTGAGAAATTCTCAAAAGATTTGGAGATATCACTAAAGGAAGGTTTAGGTAAATTTTGTCTCATCTCTCTCTACATTATGATTTTGAGTTTGGTGTTAAGATATGTTGTTCTCCATACTTGAATCTGCTTGAAACATGGTTTAGATTAATGAAACATGTCATGGAGAGGGTTCTTTATGTCAAAACTGAAATTGTCCCCTTTAGGTGAAACTTTTTGAATTTTTGAATATCTTTTGAAACTGATAGTCTAAATGAATTCTATGGTGTTTATTATACATGTATGATGTGAATTGATGATGAAGAATGAAGAAGATGTGTGTTGGTTAAGTTTAGGACGAAATGATGGAGAAGAGGTGGATTAATATAATGAGTTGTACAATTAATAAAATGTAGTTTAAATGAAGGAAATTGGTTTTATTGGTACGGTGGAATGTGTCATTGATTGGAAGTGTTACTATATGACATGATAGGAGCAGAATTATTATGATAAAGTCTTAGAAATGTGACTTGAAAATCATGCACATTAGGTGTTTGATAAAAGTATGCATTGGAAAATAGTTTTATGTTTACTTAGAGTGAACTTGAATTATTGTTTAGATCGACAAGTAAAGGCCTAATGTGCTTGAATAAAGTTGTGCTTAATTATATGTTGAAATGAGTAAGTGTGGGATTAAAGGCATTAAATGCCTTAGAAAATGCAAAAGAAAAGCTAATGTGAATAGTGAGTAAGTAACCATGCGAGAAGCTTAATGGTCAAATCCTATAGCTTAAATAGAGTGATATTGTGTTTTATACACTTATGTGAGAGAGTATAAATATGAAATTTATGTTTAGGTAGTAATTTCATTGTATGTCTTTTTATGTATAAAGGCTCGGGAGCTGTGAATCAAGGAACTCATACAGAGGATTTTTAAAAGCAAGGGAGTGTATACCTTCTTTTAAGGTGAGTTGGGGAACCATATTTCTCAAATAGGATTAGAACATCCTAAGACAAGTACGATGACTGGTATGTGAATTTTGAACCTAGGCAACATGTGGTAGAATTGAATTTCAAATGGATGCTAATATGTTTAGGTATTTAATAAATGTTATTGTTTTGAACAACTATGCATTTGGAGTAAAAAACATAACTTTTATTGTATGAAATAATGTTTCAACATTGTTTTTGAAGCTAATTTCGTATTTTGAGAAATGATATTACTTTTAACAAACCTGCAAATAAAATGCAATAGATAAAATCTTATTTTTCTAAAACTACGTTTTTGAACAACTTTGCATTTGGATTTTAAAAGATGACTTTTATTGCATAAAATAGTGTTTTGGAACTTACAAATACATAACCGAGTCATGTATTCTGCATGTATTTGTTCTCCTTTGGCTTAAAGCCATGATAATGTTTCATTTTATCGATTGGACCAATAATAAAAACATGGTGCTTTACTTAATTTTTATACTTTATTTTTGTATATGATTTTTGGTGATTGGTAAGGAGACGATTAGCCAATCGTGTGCTGGGCACAACTAATTAAGTGACCCTTGTACCTTTGACGCTAGTACATGAAAGTCGAGTCGCCGTATCGACACTCTTCTACAGAACTCACGGGTGATTCCACACCTAGGGTCTGGACACTGACGAGGTCATCACCTAGAGTCATGACGCTCTTATCGACTGTAGTCTGGACTCACTATGAATTAAAGTCAAGCCAACACTGAGGATCGGTGGGTGTGCATAATAGTTTGATCGATTAGTGGTGTTACAGATAATTGTTTTGGCGTATTCTGATAATTGTTTTCTAACAAGATTTGATGTATACATATGATGTTTTTATGCTTTTTGTACTAGAACTAGAACCTATTTTCATCATACGAGTGAATTAATAGGCTATGCCTATAGGGTTCCTAACCAGTATGCATTGCGTCATAGGCTAGGCCTATATGATTTTACGAGCTGTATGTTCACTTTATAGGTTATCTCTATTTTCTTGGTATGTATTTAGTCCTATTCGCATAATATGTTTTTCCTACTCACTGAGTACATAATGTACTCACCCCCTTCACTTTCCAACCATACAGGTTAATTTAGTGAGTTTGAAGCTCTGAGTAGATCGTGTGGTCTATTAATATTTTTGGGATATTACCACACGTGAGTAGTTTCTTATTTTGTACTTTTGTTATCTAATGGCTCATGAATTGTGTTTATGTAGATATGCTTTATGATTTTGTAAGATAACTTTTGTTTGCCTTGTGTTTTATAAATAACTTTATATATGAATCTTTAGATACTGTTGTTGAGATTGCCTTGAGTGGGCTTTAAAGTCTTGAAGTTTTGGTTGGATGTGAGTATAGATGTGTGTTAAAAAATGTTACAGTTTTGGGATTTTTAAGACACAGTCGTTGTGCTGCTCAGGTTATATAAAAAAAGATATCCAGTTAGCCTTGCATAGTCAAATTAAGGATATCGTGAGTGTCCTTAGCCCAGTTATGGGGTGGTTGTTATGGGCCTGATGTGATACCGGATCGTGACATAAACTTTGTAATCTTTTTGTCTCCACTTTATATATAAGATAAAGTTGTTGAATTAAGTTGAACTTGGAAGATTTTTTGGTTAGGTTAAGAGGGAATCGTAACTTGGAGTAACCATCGAAAGATCTAAATGGTTAAGAATTGAGATGACTAAATTGATGATGATGACTAAACTGATGATGATATTTAACCACTGAGATTGAATTGTTAAACTATCCTAGAATCTAAATTATCTAGGCGATGTCTTTTAAGATTTATTTACTTGAGAACAAATAGAAGTTTAAGTGTGGGGATAATTGTTTTTGAAAAATAAATATTGAATAAAGCCATAAAAGGTTAAAATTCTAAATGTCTTGCAACAAATTCTAAATAAGAGAATGATCAACAAAATAAATTAACCAAGCTACTAAGTATAGTGACATTTGCAAAAAAAAACTTTATCACCAGTTGCTAATGTAATTTAAATCTAGTACAATTTTGTTATAAAAGGTAGCTATAAGAATTCTAATGGCATTAACAAGTTCAATCTTAAAAAGTTCGTAGCTTCTTTTTGTTTTTGTAGAAAATACACTTATTTCTTTCATCGTATGTGTGTAGGACCAAATAGGATAATTCTATGTAGTAACACCATCTTTACTTCTTCCCAACAAGTTGCCAGTTCTTACTACATGTTATATTGCAACTCCATTAGTGGTTTACTAATTGCACACTTATGAAGAAGTTTTTCAAAGAACCATATGTGAATTTACATTGGAAAAATAGGTGTGAGGAGCTCTCCAACTGGCTTTTGCAAAGATTGTACCAGTTTGTTAATTAGTTAAACTTGTTTATTCTATTAACATTGGGTTGTTTTTCCTTTATAGCTCTCCATAAGGTTGTTGCAGCATTAGGAAGTTTGTATTTGCACCATACTATTTTATACTAAAATATATTCCAAAAAATTTAACTGAAAAAGCTTATTGCAATTCCTGAAATTCAGCTAAAAAAACTTCCTTAATGATGTGTTGTTAAATTTCCAATTAGAACTAGTACACCACTAATTCTTTTCCTAGACATTGTCCTTTAAGTCCATATGATTGAACTAAATCTACTAATTTTTATCATTTATTCTCAAGAGGATCTCATTTTTCACCAACATTACATTTAATAGGTTCTGAATTTTCATAATGAAGTTTCTCAGAACATTTGGCTCATTCTTGTAAAAAAGAGGACCACCTGATAACCATCTATCATGTCAAATTAATGCGTTCATCCTATTCCCTACTACTTTCTTCATATGGATTATGATGAAGCTTCTTCATTTATCTCCTTTAGAGTGTCATATGTGCTTCTAGAAGATAAATTAGTTATCAATTTCAAAAATTCTTTTATCTTTGATGTAGAATGTATGTACCCACTTACACCATAGAGATTTGTGATCATTAATCAACATCCATAATCTCTTTATCATCATGCAATTATTTAAGAGTTTTAAAAGAATGTTGTTCAAATCCCTATATCTACAGAGATCAGACCATTGAATGTCAACTTTATAACCTCCTTTATTAAACCCAAACTAAAGAAATTTTCTAAGCATTTTATCAATGGTTTTGTTCACGGGACTAGGAATAGCCAGAAGTGTTGCCCAATGAATATTGATTTAAGACAATATAGTAGTGATCTATTGAGCTCTCCTAATTAGGGATAAAGATTTCATTCTCTAACCTATGATGTTAGCATATATATTATCCACTAAAGGTTTGAAGCTTCCATAGCACAATCTGAAAGAAGTTAGTGAAATTCCAAGATAGGTGAGAAGAAAATGCATTTGTTTGAAATTAATGACCTATTCAACCATATTTTTTTATCATCAAAATTTTTAGATAAGTAAAAAGAGGATTTATCAATATTAACATAAAGTCTACACATCTTGGTGAATATAATGATAGCCTCCATTATAGTCGTTAGTGAAGTTTTGTCCACCCTGGATTAGATGGTCAAATCATTAACAAAAATTTGGCTGGTAATTCCCAATTTTCTACACTTAGAATGATATTTGAAGTGGTTGGTCCTCCTAAAAAATCTACACGAAATTCTATTGAAAACCTCCATGATAATGGCAAATAAGTATGGTGAAGAAGGGTCCCCCTACCTAATGCCTTATAGAAAAGAATGATATCACTCATCACTCTGCCAAGAAGATAGGTCCCTTGACCACTGTCTATTTGTTTAAACAAGATCATCTTTAGTCTATTAGCTAAGATTTTTGAAATAACCTTGTATATTAAGTTACAATAAATTGTAGTTTTGAAATCTCCAAAACTTTTCTGCTCACCTGAGTAATGAAGTTACCATTAACCACTTTGAGTATTCTTTTCTTCTCAAATAATTCCGGCATTGCATCTAGTACTATAACTTTGATGATAGGCTAAGCTTTAACGAAGTACATTATGTTAAACCCATTAGGACTGGGTGTTGGACCCCAAACCTTTTTGTTAAATGAGAGATTGTTGGCGATTATTCATGTGTAGAGAAAAGGGAAACTTTTGAATTTGAAATAAAATGGAAAAAATGGTTTAGGTACAAGATGGGGTATATATGATATGTTGGAAGTTAAAAGCTGGAAAATGTATATGTTCATTGTGTTGGACCCAAATTTTTGAGTAAAAATTTGGAGATAATAAATGAAATTAAATTAGTGTATGTGAATTATGTTATAGATGATTATGATATTGGAATGTGAATTATATATGGATGATGAGTTGAGAAACCTTAA
>JANKYF010000224.1:52147739-52159200 GCA_029829435.1 Erythroxylum hondense | reverse complement strand
TGTTATGGTATAGGACCCCAACTGATAACTGTATGATTGAAATGTGATTACTGAACTTATGTTTTGATTAACTGTTGTAAAAGTGCATACTGAGTTTTGTACCGAATTTGAGTGCGTAGCTTACCAATTTCGTGTGGGGTGGACTCGGATGTCACCCACGATATCGGGTTCGGGTCTTACGGGGTTGGGATGCTACAGAAAATCATCATCTTCTTCATCTTTTCTCTCAACTGTTCCAATTGGTAAGTGTATCTAAATGCCCCATTTTGTCCTACATGTGACACTTCTCTTATGTGTTCTCTCATTGGGTTTATTTTGCAACAAATTTGGAGGAAGTTGTAGAGTTTAACAACCTCAAAGCCCTTAACACTTAGGTAAATTTCCAGCTGCCATTTTGTCTTCTTTTGTTATTTTTAATCATCCTATATTAATTTATAACTGGTTTGCATGTTATAATTGTTTGAGACAATAATTGGAGTTTTATGAAAAGATAAAAATAGAGAAAATATGGTTGAAAAATGATAAAAGAAGAGAAGATCATAGAAGAGGAGAGGATGAAGAAGATGACATCTTTTTGAAATTTTAAATTGCATGTAGGGGAATAATAGGAAATGCAAAAAGTGAAGGGGTAAATCTGGAATTTATTTTCAAGAAGGGCATTTTTTATATTAATTGAAATGAATGAGGGCAAAACAGGACTTTTAATTAGTTAAGGGTATTTTAGTAATTTTGATAGTTAGGTTAGTAAGGATATTATTTTTATAATTAAGAATAAATTAGGAAAGAGAATAATGTTGGATTATTAAATGTATTTGAGTTAAAATTTTTCGTAAATTAGTCTAAAATTTTTTGTAATTTCTAGGTCCGACGGTCCGATTAAGGAATAAATTTAACTATAAATTAGTTGAGTTTGAAATTGAGGTAAGGATAATCTTGGAATTTACTTTTTAAATAAAATAGCGTTTTGTTATTGATAGATTATATTTTGAATTAGTCATTAATTAAATTAATTATTAATAATTACATACATGAATTATATTTATTTTATTTTACTAATAATTAACAAAGTTAAGGTGTTTCATGTTTATATTTTTATATTTTGTTACATTTTATAAGGTAAATTGCTTGTTAATTTGACAAAAAAAATGTGTTAATTAAATAGTGATTGGTTGATAATATGTTGTGAATAATTGGTAAAAATTGAGAAGCGGTGGCTTGCCTAGGATAGGCTCTATTTGATATTTTTAGATGGATAGATTGTGTCAATATGAGTAGGGGTGGCTAAGTATATGTTCGTGGAGTAGATACTGGAGCATCCTGGTCCTGTAGATGTCCTGTGCCAATAGCTAGATACCAAAGTGATATCGGAATATCCTGAGTCTTGAAAATATCCTATGTTGATAGCTAGGTATTAGAGTACTACCAAGGTACCAAGAGAGATTGAGGTATCATGTGTCGATATTTATACATTTAATTATGTGTCCACTTGGTGAGAGATTTTGATAGGATGAGATTTTGCATATAAGTCTACTAGGTTAAGCAGGCCCAGACAATTCAATTGATGATGGAATAAAGCATAAATGGCAGATATGTATTAATATATGTGTTAATCATTGTTTGGTAAAAGTTTTCAGATGTTTGTTAATTGTTTAGATTAAACTAAGTAATGTTATGAACATTCCTATTATATGTATGTTTTAATCTATTGACTAAGTTTTATAATTAACTATTGAGTTATTTGGTTTTAAGAGTACGATTGGTTATCTTTACTGAATAGGCAATTCATCCCTTGTCAGTATTTTTTTTTGTTAAGTCAGAAAATTTTATACAGATATAAAAAGTATGTATAGTGTTGGAGACTATTCACGCAGTGGTCTCTTAAGGAACAAAGTAACAACTCTTATGTTAACACCCCACTTTCCTATTAGTAGAAACTTGTTGAACAAAGGTCCTTGGTTTCACAAAGGGACCTACTAAAAATACCTTTGGAAGCTACATCACTTCTTTACTTCTCACCCTCACATCCAAAACAAGATCAGCTCCCCAACTCTCCAACCACATCCACACTGAATTACCACAAATGACCAGATATATGTTAACCATAAACAAACAAAAACTACAAGCCAATCTAAGGCAACACAAGCATAAGGAAAAACTAAAGTTTCATTTCAACTTCCATTGCCAAGATTAGATTGCTACTTTTCCTTCTGCTTGTCTTGAGGAAACAAGAAAAAATGATTGATGATGTATTTTGTACAACCCTAGAATACCTCTATAGGTACTGGTTTCCATCTATTGAATTAACTTATTCCTTGCATTCATCTTGACTAGTCCGAATAAGACCAATTCCTTTCAATTCCATATGTTCTAATTGTAACCAAGATCTGTCTTAAACCTCTCCTCTATGTTGTTGTGAAGTCTAAAGGAAAGTTAGACCTCCAACTAACCTCCTGTCTACTCTTCTGATCGAGACACACATGCTGTTTGGCAAATGATATTCCTGAGCTATCAAACCTGCAGAAAAAAAATGTTAATGAAATAGACACTTTTTAAATGACCTCCTCTCGGTGTTTAAGCTTTGAAGGTCCATAACTTGAGAGATTACTTTGTGGCACGCACTTCCAACATCCTTGGCTTCATCTTTGAAAGTTCTAGCATTCCTTTCAATCCAAATATGGTAAACAATAGTAGATAGAAGGATTGAGAAATTATTAATGTCTGAAGTTCTTGTATTGGAAGCAATATTAAACTAAGTAAGAATAGAAGGAAGGTTTGCTGATTAGGGTAATGTAAATGAAAGTGTGAGAGACATCGGTCCTAAATTGATTTAGAGAATGTACAGGCAAAAAACAAGTAGTCAATGATTTCATTTGCCAATAAACACAAGGAATAGTGATTAGGAGTTTGGAGATAGGAAAGTTTGTCCCAGGTTTGTAACTTTTGAAGGAACGCCAGCTAGAGTATAAAGGAGCACCTAGGTCTACTGCCTTTAGACCATACTAGCTCGTGCCAAGGTACTTCCTATAAAGGAGGTCTCAAGAACTTATAAGTTGAATCATTAGTATACTGTCTTGAGGGACTAGCTAGCCATTCCAGACAATCAGATTAGGTACTATTAGGTTGGTACAGAGGTGTTTCTAGGTTTCTAATGAACTCGATAGATGCCTCATGTCATATCCACTCATCATGGTTGATTACTTCAGAGACTCTTGATGTCACTAGAAGCTCCGAGCTATTGATTTCTTTTAGTGAAGAGAAGTTCTGTAGGATTCTTTAGTGAAGAGAAGTTCTGCAGGATTCTTCTCGGATGTTAGGGGTCCTGTCATCAAAGAGTAGATATACTATTGCCAATCCTAAATCTGAATTGGTTCTCCACTTTATTCCTCACATATATAATTTTTATCTAACTCTAAGAACTATTATAGGTAAGTTAGGCACTCCATTATTTTAGAAGAATTAAAATTTGCTCCACGGAATGAAGTTTAAGTGAGACCAGTAGATTAAGTGAGTAAAGTTATTCGATTGTATATATTTTTGAACGTAACAATGTAGATAGTTGTGTTGTATAAAATATTTTTGTGTTTGACAAATAATTTTCAATGTTAAAACTAATAAGGAAGTAGTAAGAAATTAGATAACTAATGGTATGTTTTGGAATTGTCTTGTTGCTTCCAATAACTGATAGCAGTTGTCCGAGTTAATAGTTCTAAAGATCAGGAAAAGGTAGGTTTTGTTTTTCCTCTCAATCGCCACTAATCCAACCTTAGTTGAGGATTTGAACTAATCCTCGAATACATAGTTACGGACTTTAGATAAGTTCCGGAATCAATGTACAAAAGTTCTCAAAACGGACGAAAATGAATATAGGTCGGATGTCAGTTGCCCCGTTGCCCCCTTTAACTGTTAGAGATGCGGAGGATAAGATTATGTTTGCAAATCTCCAACTTTAGTTGCTCCGGACGTTATTGATTTAGGGTTTCTACATTTCCTGTTCAGAAAGCTGATGGTGAGGCTCGATAGAAGCGTATCGCTTCCCGTCGAGTTCTTCAAAGTTTACCTTTCCTGTTTCAGTTCCGGCCAACTGGTACTCCCTCTCTTTCTATTTTGCACACACATAGATGCATTTATTGAGTCGACAATTTAGGGTTTAATTGATGGATGGAATCTGTTAGTGTTTTTTATTGAAAACCCAGTTAATCTTTTTCATGTAAGAAGATATCGTTTTGGAATCGAGAATTCAGATTTTTTTAAAGATAAAAAGTTTGTTCCTTTCCTATTTCTATTTGATGGTTTATATCTGAAATGGTAATCTTTTTGCTTAATTAATTGAATTGAAATCATCATTTAATGGTGTAGATATTACCTCCTGCTTTTGCTGCCCTATTGAATGGGGAAATACCCAAAAGGGCCACTATCAGAGATCATTCTGGGAAAGTTTGGAATGTGATGTTGGAAATGCATGAAAGGAATTTAATAATCACGCATGGTTGGGAAGACATTGCGAGGCATCACTCTTTAGAAGATGCAGACTTTCTAATTTTTAAGTACAATGGAAGCTCTCATTTCGATGTGGAATTATATGGGAAAAATGGATTAAAGAAAGCAAAAGATCCAAAAAATAGTTTTCCTATTGATCCTATGAAGATAGAAACAGGAAGAGAAGCTGAGCTGACTTGTAATGGGCCTGCTACTCGTTCAAAGAGGAAGTTTGCAGAAATGGCTGCAGAAAGAACTCGGCTGCCAGGTAGGCTATCCTTTCTATTTCTTTCTATGGTGGACATGTGCTCATGAAAAATTTCTTTTCCTCCATCTAAGCGATTACATAATCACAGGTTATTCTGGAGGAAGTCAATCCGAATCAAGTAGAGCTATCGTAGTAAAATGTGGAGAAAAGGTGGCAGAAGCAGCTCCTAGCTATGAACCTTTGTGTCCCTATTTTGAGACAACTTTGAAGACAAGATATCCATCTTCAATGGTGAGTTTTTGTCATCTTTAACCTTCCAATATAAAAATAAAAAGCAAGAGGAAGTAGAACTTGAGAGAAAGGGTGATTAAGTTAATGCAAGCTGACGAATGTAATGTTATAACTATTAGAATACAGATGCATATTCTCAAAACAAATCATTAGTTATAACAGCAGAAAATTATTGAAATCACCTAAATTGTAAAATTTGTTTATGTGATGGCCTTAGTTTACAAAGCATCTGGGATCTATTGCTATGAAGGTTAATACCACTGCCCTAATTTCCATATTGTTCGCTGTTAAATCTTTCATCTCTGTTGTTAACAGTGATTTTCTTAGAAGCCTTACTATTTTCCTGTTTTATGTGTATGTTCCTAAAAGTGTATTATTCCTTTGAATGCCTCCAGCGTTCACCCTGTGTGGGTTGAGCTCATACTGAGTTGGACTTGGCAAGAGTTGTCATAGGATACTATGTAAGATAGTCACAACTTTCAATGATATTGTGGGACTCTTTTGTTCAATTTCTGGTCCAAGAGCCTCTGTAAACTAGTTTTGGTTATTCAGATGATTTCTTGACATCATGAATTGTATGGAGTTGTTTCGGGTTTCTTGCTTATTGTTCATTGAAATAAGTTGGTATTGATGACCTTGAAGAATTTTGGGGGTGACAATTGTATAAGTCGTTAGATTGTTTGAAGCAAACTTTTTGTGTTGTTTCATCAGCCATCCCTTTTAAAATTTTGCAGTCAAGAGTAAACAAAACAGAGGGCATTGGAGGGGGTATAGAAAATGAGTAGATGGTTTTTTTTATCCATTGTTTCAAGGAAAATAAGAAATTTCCTCTTTCAGATGGGATCATCATGTTATTCACAAAATTGAATTCCTTGAACTGATACTTTGACATATTCTGCAACTAGATCATTCTTGTAGAACTCCCATAACCCCCATGCATTTACAATTTTTGGACATCATCTGAAAAACTGACATATAACTCATAGGATAGGACTTTGTTTTACCAGAACTTTGTTGTCCTTGTGTAGCTTTTTATTAGTAAGTTTAAAACATTTTCTACTGCTGTCTGGAATATATCCTCTGATGTGGTTGCTGCTTGCAGGTTGTTCCTAAGAACTTGGTAGAAGCATTTGGCATTCAAAATCAAAAACAGATGTTTCTTTGTGATGAGAATTCAAGGTTATGGCTAGTTAAAGCGTCAAGCTGGAAAGATGGTCGACTTAATTTGTATTCCGGATGGCCTGACTTCTGCAAGGCAAATAATGTGAGAAAGGGAGACAGGTGCCGGTTTGAATATATCTGCAGCAAGGGAAGCGAAGGTGGTTTAGGCAATCTAATGCAAGTCGATATCATTCATAAAAAAAGGTATATAATTCATGAGAAGCCAGGGAACAATAAGAAAGTATATAAATCATGAGAAGCCATCGAACATTATGACGCCAGAGAGCTTTGCACTTCCAATTTGAGGGTGACGGTATTAGTTCTGTTCTAACAACTGCCGCATGTTCTTCCTACAATGTTTTACCCTTGGAAAATTCCACAACTTCCATTTTCCAGTTTCCTTTTTTTCCCCAAAAATGTAGACATACTAGATCAATCACTTCTTTAGCTAAGTGACAGTTGACTCCAGATTCTCCATCTACTGCAAACTCTGGTCGACAGCAGCCGATATCTTTAACTGATCAACATATGCAGCGGGAATGCTTAGAATTATCTTAATCATTGTAGTTACATTCAGCTTATGCTTAACACTGTTCTTGCTTTTGTCTCATTGGTTTCCAGATTAACGGTCAGAAATAGCTAGCTTTTTCTGATCAGCTGAAGTGCAAAATTACCAGAAGATCGCTCCGGGGCTAATGTCTAGGACCACAAGAAAAAACTGATAGATTGAAGAGAAGCAATGCCGAACTATTTCAGAATAGCCCCGCAGATTCTGCGCTCACCTTAACATTCAAATCCGAGTCAATTGGCATTACATCTTGCGATCGGAATGAGTAACTAAGGTACTAAGCTGCTTAAATGACTAGGCTGACAGGGTATTGTGACTAATTGTCACAATTTCTTCTCTAGTAGTAGCCCGATGGGCACGTGTCTGGAGTTGACTCTTGATCTGTTTTTATTTTGTCATTTTATTTTTTATAAAGACCTACTTTTCTATCACCCTGTTTCGTATACTACTGGGCTGAGGGAGGAGCACCTAATAAAAAAACGTTCCAACTATATTTTTTCGGACGAGACAAAGTGTCTACATCGAATCGGAAAACTATGAGAGTAAATAGTCCTCGTCCTTCAGGACGTTCAAATAAAGGAGTATAATTAACTAGGCGTTAAGTGAAAGGGCTTAGATTAAAAAAGTTAATGATTAATTAAGCTAACTAAATCAATCATTTTAGTTGTGATCATGAGGATGATAATTTAATGCAGAACTGCTGGCCACTTTGAGATGGAAAAGTCAACAGCTCAGAAAATGAGCTCCTTGCTCATATCATATAATTGTTTCTAATGGCAAATTAATATCATAATGACTAACATTTTTTGTTTGTAGTGATCAACTTTAAAAAAGAAAAGTAAAGGACAGATATCTACTTATTTTTCCCGGGCGATATTCATGTTTATCTGACAGAATCACTTGTAGCCAATCAAAATCTATAAAGAAAGCGTGAAGTGGTCCTGGTCCCGAAGGACAGTATTTCTTATATCTGTGAAGAGCTGAAATTTAATCAACACTGCTGAACTTCTTCAACCTTCAATGGATTCTGCGTTGTTCTTCTTCTTAAGCTTTCTCTTTACTTTGATCGTCATCTTATCATCTAGACATGTATATTACTCGAAGAAAGCAAAGGCAAAGTCCTGCACTGTGCCCCGAGCTGATGGTGCTTGGCCCATAATAGGCCATATGCACCTCTTTGGCGGCCAGCAATTGACTCACAAAATACTAGGAGCCATGGCTGATAAGCATGGATCAGCATTCACTATCAAGCTAGGATCACATAACATTCTGATTGTGAGCAGTTGGGAAATGGCCAGAGAGTGTTTCACTACTCATGATAGAGTTTTCTCTACTAGACCAAGTATTCTTGCCTCAAAGCTGCTAGGCTATGACTATGCTATGTTGGGTTTTGCTCCTTATGGGTCCTACTGGCGTGAGATGCGGAAGATAACGACAATAGAGCTTCTATCAAGTAGTAGGATTGATCTGCTGAAGCACATAAGAGCTTCAGAGGTGAAGACTGCAATAAAAGAGCTGTATAGTACATGGGCTAGTAAAGGAAGTGTTAAAGGTGGAGTCTTAACAGATATGAAACAGTGGTTTGGAGATCTGACGTATAATATTGCTTTGAGAATGGTAGGAGGCAAAAGGTATTTCGGAGCAAATGCTGATTGTGACGGAAGAGAGGCAAAAAGATGTCAGAAGTTGATGAGGGACTTCGCCTATCTGTTTGGGGTTTTTGTGTTGTCTGATGCAATACCGTTCCTGGGTTGGTTGACTTTTAATGGATATGAGAAACTAATGAAGAAAACTGCTAACGATTTGGACAACCTCGTTGAAGAATGGCTGGAGGAGCATAAACAAAAGAGGTTGTTGGGTGGTAAGGATACGAAGGAACGGGATTTCATGGATTCTTTGTTGAACATTTTGGAAGAGTCCAAAGTTTCAAGTTTTGATGCCGACACCATTAACAAGGCTACTTGTCTGGTAAGACCCACAGACTCTTTATCACAATCAACAGACTGCTTAATCTTTATATGATCGGAAAGTATAAAATGTCTTGTGAAACAAATTGTTTGGATGGTGGGTAAATCTTGATTTTGCCATTAGAAACAATCAACATATTGCTTAATCTTTCCCCTGTTGCATTTCATATCTTATCCAAACTTATGAAAAATACAGTCTTTGCTAACAAGTGATTGTTGTGCTAGAACTTAGTTCTAGCAGGAAGTGACACTACCATGGTTACTCTTACATGGGCACTATCTTTGCTACTTAACAATCCTCAAGCACTCGAGAAGGTTCAGAATGAGCTTGACATGCACGTTGGCAAGGATAGACATGTAGAGGAAACCGATTTGAAAGACTTGGTATACCTCCAAGCTGTTGTAAAGGAAACCTTGCGCCTATACCCACCTAGTCCATTGATTTTACGTGCTGCAAAGGAAGATTGCACTCTCTCAGCTGGCTACCACATTCCTGCTGGCACAAGGTTGATGATAAACGCATGGAAGATTCAATACGATGAACGAGTATGGCCAAATGCTCAAGAATTCAAGCCCGAGAGGTTCTTGACATATCACAAGGAGACAGACTTAAGAGGGCAGAGTTTTGAACTTATCCCTTTTGGCTCGGGAAGAAGGTCATGCCCTGGCATCTCTCTGGCTCTCCAGGTGGTGCATTTTATCCTAGCTAGCTTGTTGCATGCTTTTGAAGTCAAGAACCCTTCGGGTGAAGATGTGGATATGACAGAGAGTAATGGCTTGACAAATTTGAAAGCAACCCCACTTGAAGTTTTCTGTAGCCCACGTCTTAATTCCAAGCTTTATGGTTAGTAACCTCCAGCACTTGCCAGAAAGACAAGCAAAATGAGTAGATATCCAAGACCCTTTGTAAGTGGGGGTAAATATGTATCTTATTGTAATAGAACTCATCTTTTGATCATATCAAGATATAATAAGAAGATAACCATGATATAAGAATTTGGTTTCCCTAGTTGATGACCAAGATAGACGCTTCAATATTGTTTGGTTGCCCTGCATGTTTATAGAGCTCTGTTTCGGAAGTCTTAAAAGTCCTGACCTTGATCACATTCACAGCTTGCGTACTGGGATTAGATTGAAATTCCAGCCTTTTTTTAATTGTTCATGTTAAAAGGCTGTTGATACATTCAACAACTGCGGCAAATTTATAACATATGGATTCAATAAGAGACTATGAAATCATCCCCTTTTCTACAGATAAAGGAATCCTAGGTTGAAGTCTTCCCAGAATCACCAATTGCGTTAAGACACTGTTTAAGCGTGAGTACAAGGGTTTATCTCTGCTCATCTTCTCAGTATGAGATGGTTATGGAGGAAAAGATCAGAAACTCATGATCTGACAATAAGGAACGTTGATCCACTTATCAGGAATTTTTGTTAACTAAGATGCCAAAAAAACATGAAGATGGACATAACCTTGGGTATATAGAAGTGTTGTGCTACACTTGATTTGGTTACGTCTTGATCCTGTGGGGACTTGATGAGGCTGCAACCATTGGTAAGAAAAAGGGCAATCACCATGGACATGGTGATGGATAATTTCAGAAGTCAATTTCACTGAACTCGATTACGATGTTTGAATGGTCCCATGAGGTCGGCTGTGCGCACTTTATAAATAAAATGATGTTACAAGTGTTGGAGATGGGTCCCTCTCTCATAGAGTGACTCCATCATTCCAAATTGGTAGGCATGATAGGCGGTAGGCGCCGAAAACTGCGCCTGCCAAAGTTGATGCCTATCAAAATTGAAGAGAAGTTCGCCAATTATACCACGTCTCTTGTCTATAAATAGGCAGGAGATGAAGAACTGAATACACAACAAATACAAAAAAACAGAGAGAAATCCGGAGTAAATCAAATGCTCTGAAGTTGAGAAATTTATTCCTAAAGGGTTGGTGAGTGACAAAATAGTGAGGTTAGTATTTTTAAGTTGGGAAACACCTTGTGAGCTACTATTTTGGTTTTGTCTCTGTATACCTACTATTTGTAATAGTGGAAGAAATATTCTGAGTTTTGTTCGTAGACGTAGCCCAAAGTTAAGGGTTAAAAACATTAAAAATCCTGTGTCCATTTTGCTCATTTTAATTTTCCTTTTCACAAAATACACCCGCTGCGCCCAACAAGTGGTATCAGAGTTGTGTTTTCACTATAGGTATTTTTCGAAAAGAAGCACATCATCGGGAAGAGAAAATTACAATGAATTTTTTGGCGTGATCCGTTCGAAAAGTTGACGTAAAACGGCAAAGGTGATGAATACTACTAAATAGTAGTTTACGTGGTTTTAATTAATTCACAAGGTGACGCACTGTGCATCATTAGTAACTGAGTCCCACGATATTATTTGAGTTACTATTTATTAGGTCCCACGATATTATTCAAGTGGGATCCGACGAGTTACTATTTATCGGGTCCTGCAGTACTATTCTAGTGGGATCCGGTGACACTATTCTGATCACGTGATGAAAATTTAGAAGATATCTTTTTGGTCAAATTTTGACGTCCTGGTTCCATATTTGAGGTCGGTTTTCTCAAATTTGGCTTAATTTAGCAAATGGAGGTGAAGACGAGTAAAATGATCAATTTAAACGGTATTAACTACCGTATATGGCGAACCAAGATGAATGATCTCTTGATGATTACAAAGACGCATTTGTCGATATTTTCAACAACTAAACTGGAGGAGATGTCCAACGAAGAATGGGAGTTTGAGCATAAACGAGCATGTGGTTATATT
>JANKYF010000224.1:52022672-52033881 GCA_029829435.1 Erythroxylum hondense | reverse complement strand
CCGAAGTATCGGTAACTTGCTATTGAAGTGTTATGTGTATAAATTGGTTTACGTGGCATAAATGTGAATTGGGCATGCGTTATTATATTGTGAAACAATTGATTCCGAATTGAGCATATGCATTCATGCAAAAAGGGCATGATCAGATAAAGGCAGTTGTGACCGGAGCAGCCAATGTATTTGAGAGCTTTAAGCTCAACGCAACAGGATCTCAGGTCCAACTTATTTCAGAGCCACTGGCTCACCGTATCAGGGCATATCACGCCCAACGCATTCAGAGCCTCAGGCTCAACGCAATGTGCCCGTCACTGGGACAGTTTCAGGTGCACGGTCACAACAACGAAATGAAAATGGAAAGTGTCACATGTGCATCGCATATACAAATGATTTAAATGTGGACTATGTGAAAGGTGAAACGCCTTATATTTGTGAAATGATAGATCATGTGATATTTCTGACCATAATACTATGCGATATTCTATAAATTGTTTGTATATGCATGAGTTGAGTGAACCATCGATGATGGTTTATCACTGAGTTTGCAAACTCACCCAAAATTGCAACTATTTTTCAGGAACTGAAGAGTACCCCGTTAGTCAAACGGGAGTATGCCCACTGCATGGGAGTCAGAGTTTGAGGTTGGGATCAGTTCGTGTCTACATTAGAGTTATCCTGTTTTTGTGTAAATTGTATTTCCGCAAATTAGTACTTTTTATTTCAGTGGGCCCTTTTTGGCTAATGTCGGATTTGTAATGTGATTATTGAAATTGTGTTATGATTGAAATGTTTTCGAACTAAAGCGGATCCAGATCATTATTGAATTTCGCACATACGATTAATTCAAAAATATTTTTAAAATGGCACCCTGAGTTTGAACTGTAATTGAGTGCTCTAGCATACCATCTTCGTGAGGCACGGGCTCGGATATCACCCTTGATATCGAGTTTGGGTCTTGCGGGAGTGGGATGCTACATTAGTCATGGTCTGTTTTCATAAATAATAGTTTATTTGTTATTTTATGGATGATTAATAATGAAAATAGTTTATGAATGACAATTGAAAGTTGATGATGGAAGAGATGTTTATGTCTTGTTTTGGGGTAATGAAAAGTGTAGAAAATTGATAATTGAACGCATATGTGTTCTATTTTGAGATTATGAAAACCATGAGTAATGAGTTGTTGTGTAGATGTTATGAATGATGAATTAAGGGTATAATGAAAGTGAAGTTATTCTAACTAAGATGCTGAGTTATGTTATTGAGATGAGATGAATTAAAGTGATACTTAGAAGTGAAATGAAAATGGAAATGAAGTTTAATATGTGCTAGAATATGTTAGCTGTAACATTTCCATTGTATATACATTGGTATTTTAGCCATGAACTGACTTGTAGATATTCAAATGGAATGATTTTTGATTTGGATTAAATTAGAGAATAATGCTTCATGTTTTATGAAGACATAATTCAAATTCTGTCTTTAAGAGTTTCAAAAATTGACTAGAAGTGAGTACTGGGTGCAAAAAGTTAATGATGAATGTGTATATATGTATACGTTCAGTTTTACTATTCATGATCAATCATGGATTATAATTTGCTTATAAATGATATATATTTGAAATGTAGTTAAGAATGATGTGAAAATGATGAGTATTGAACTAGAAATGATAGACTAAGCATGAGGAATTGAATGTTGTAAGTAAAGAGTTAAAAATATGGAAAACATAGAATGCAATTGGACAAGTGTTGGGGAAAGTATCGTAACTTTTTCTGTAGAACCGGATTGAGGTCATTTAGGTATGCTTAGAAAGAGGACATCGAGATTTGCAACTTCTATAAACAACCGAGAAGAGAGTTTGGTGTATAGCAAAAATTTAAGATTTTTGTAAGTGCCCTGTAAAAGTCCATTTAACGAATAGGGATGTCCGCCTAACGGACATTCATGGGTCAAGTGATCCTAATTGAGGCTTAAATGGGTCTTAAATTAAAACTAGAATGATCCTTGGTTTCTGTGACTAATGAATGATATGTTTGAAGTAAAAATGGCGGTTATAACTTAGTGAATGAAGGGATAATATCAAAGGACCCAAGGCATGAGTATAATCAGAATGAAGATGTTCAAATGATTGTAGCTATTATTCAAAGAAGTTGAGTAATATGTATTAAGTGATTAATTGTGAATGAGAATTGGATATTATGAGATCATATAAGGTTAGAAAAGAGATGACGAGAAATTGAGTTATGATAAAGAGTAACCAAGTGTTCTTGAGGTGTAAGCTTATGAATAAGCTAGACATATACAAAGGTAAAGATTGAATGGAGAATTTAGAATGATCATATGCAAATGAAGTGTAAATCTAAATTCAATTAGACAAATATGAATCATGAAATGAGAATGAGCATAAGATGTGAATTTAGAAAATATATCCTAAGTAAGGTTGCGTACTATCAGACCTCCCAGATCCCGTTTCACTGCGGGACTTTGGAGTATGATGATGATGACTCGAGATTGTCATTGAGCATGCATTATACATTACACATATACTTGTTTGTAAAATTGAATGTTTATGTGATTGTGCAATTTATAATGGTCCAATATGTGTTTTGCATAATGATGATGCAGGATAGAACGTCCCCATCCAGACATTTTCGGATCATAGAAGCTAATGCTAATATGGAGCGTATTGTAAGTAGACCTAGATGGTCTTACTTTATTGTTTGTTTTATTTAAGTTATAAATTGAGTGATTATGAATGCGATGCAAACATGATTTGATTGTGTGATTCCAGACAATGAAGGCCCGAGGTTTCTGATACTTGAATGAAATATTGAAGTACTACTTATATATGAACATGATGAAATAAGTGCTTCTAAATGTGATCTTTGAATGTCGGACCTTGTTTTGAAGAAATATGTGAATATGGATATGATTAAAAAGTGTTACTCAACAATGATGTTGAATGCCGGACTTTGGGTTCGATGGAAAATTTGAATTGAATGTGAATATGTAAACATGTGACCGATTGAGCATATGATATATGATGCATTCCATTACATGAATACATTAAACATAAAGGCAGTTGTGACCAGAGTAGCCACCGAAAAAGAGCTTAAAGCTCATATTGTGAAAAAAGAGCTTAAAGCTCAAAAAGTGTATAAGAGTCAAAGGCTCACTATGTAAAATGAATTTGATATTCCCAACAGACACAAGACAATAATCAATGAGCCCGATATCCATAATAGATACGGGATAGTTTAAGCACTCGATCATAACAAAATAACAAATAAAAAACGAGTCTCATGTGCACTGCATATGTATGATATGAATGATTATAATGCGTTGAATGTAAAATGCGAAATGATTGATCAAGTATATGTGATTCAATGAGATTATTAGATAAATGATGTGAATTACATGTTATATGACTGAGTAAGCTATCGAGGATGGTCACTCACTGAGTTCCCAAAACTCAACCAAAATTTACAATATTTTTTAGGCTCAAAAGAGTTACTCCATTGAGCAAACGAGAGTATAACCATTGCATTCAAGTAAAAGGTTGAGATCGGGATCAGTTTACGTCTGCATAGAATTTTCCAGTAACTTTTGTATTAAGGAATGTATTCCAAAATTATTGTACAATATGTATGCGAATGTATTTATATTGCAATGACATTATGATTATGAGTGTTTTGTATCTAAAATGGGCCCTAGGGATTAATGAAATTCTGACGATTTGAAAAAAAATGTTGTTAACACTTGTAAATGAAAAATGTTTCCCAATTTGATAATTGATTTTCACATACGTGTGCATTGTTTTGACGAGATTTTACCGACCGAGTGCGCTAGCATATCACCCTCACCATATATGAACTTGGATATCACTCAAGATGTCAGGTACATGTCTTGCGAAAGTGGGGTACTAAAATGAGCGTCTATAGAGCCTATTAATTGCACTAAAGCAAATTGTGATAAATCTTTTGATTTTTCCATGGTAGCCACAATATGATCATATTTTGCAGGAAGACTTCTTCATATTTTTTATATTTTTTATCTTCTATTGTATCCTTATAACTTGTAATTTGATTGAAGATATTTGAGACATGATAGAAGAAAGATTGTATTAATTCATCTTCCCACACAAGGAGTATTTCAAAATCTTTCCATAAGGATTGGAATTTGATACATATTACCTTATTTATGCCTTTGAACTCATTTTTGAGTGTCTCCCACGCCTATTATGCTTTGCTTGTTTACAAAAATCCTTGGAAAAGTCTCCTTGCTAACTCTTTACTATATGCATAGTAAGGCCTTGGCATCACGTCACTTATTTTTCCTATACTCCTATTATTGTACTTCTGTCCACGTAGCTAATTCTTCTTGGCTTACTGAGACTTCATAACCATTCTCTATAACATCCCATAAGTCTTGTGAGATGAATAAATTCTTCATTTGGAAGCTCTAATAATGATATGTTTCCTTATTAACCATGAGAATTAAGGTTTTAGTGTAGTTAAAGGTTGGTAAATTAGGTAAAGCAAGGAAAGCAATTGAGAACGACTAACATTGCCATGATACCACTATTAGATTTTTGGGACATGAGAGGGGAAGAGAAGAACTTGTTAAAAGAGTTAGCTATATTGCTTTGACTTGCAATATGCTTATTGTTCTTCTGATTGGTTCATATCTTACATTTCAAGCTTATTTATAGCCTTAGGAAATTCGTTGTGACTTCTAAAATATTCTAGATATTTTGGCTAACATTTATTTTACTTCTTAGTTCTATTATTTTAGATATAGAATTCATATAAGATATTTCTTCATAATTAATTGCACTTATATTCCTAGACTTTCTAATTAATTTTCCACATACTTTTCTAGATTTTTTAAATTAAGTGTCACAATTTCTTAGATTTTTTTATTGATTTTCAACAGAAATTGTAACTATTTTTTATTCTTATGCAGTTACAATCGTGCCTTTTTTTCTCTCATAGATCTAATGCTTTATCCATTTCCAAGTTTAGATTATTAGGAAATCCTCTAATCATTGATTCTTCTTGTTGTGACACCAAATTTCTTTACACATATCCAAAAAGGCACCTATGGCTTGGTGTTCTGATGTCTCTTGATTGCTGGTTCAAGAGCATATCGAAGCATATGTCTGATTCAAGAATTCGTTAATGCAAATCCACTGTATACATATACTGGTGCTTCACTTCATCCAAGCATTGCCAATTCCTACAGATCAATCAGTAATCAATATCTCTAAATTATGTCTTAATTGGAAGTCTGTGTTTTACATTCATCATTTCCAATACAACATAAATGCTAGAAAGAAGATTATACGCAGAGAGTTTTGTGATAGAAGTAGCAATAGTTGCGAAAATAAAGATCACTTTGTCTATTAAGAATACAAACATCCCAAGTTAGAACCTCATGACACAATTTTGAGGTAAGAAAACTTCAAAATGATATTGCAAGAAATTCATTTCCCAGAGATCCTCTAATGGCAAAACTTTGGGTTGTCATACTGACAGGCTTTTCCTCTACTTTCAAAAGAACAAATTTTGATTGTTTTCCACACGTGATCTGCTTATATCAGAGGCATTAGCTTCCTATACTGCCCCATTAAAGCCAACATCAGAATTGCTAAAAGATGATAGTAAATGGTTCCACTTTCAAAAGTAATGTAGTTTATGATCCCAACACAACCATTAAAAGAGAAGTAAAAGTGTTTTTCCTATATTAGCCTCCTGTTGGAAAAAAAGTGTCTAAATAGAGAAAGACAAAGAAAAATGATTGCTTCTACAATTATTAAGTAATCAAAACCAAGATAAGTTGGTTAGTCTCCACCTAATTGATGATATAATATTATTTCAACTCTCCGTGAATAAAAACTTTGTACCTGCGACCATGTCCCCTCTATAAGAAGAAAGAGGCCATCTTTCTAGTTTGAGATCCTCTCTGTACTAACCGCAGGTTGAGTGGTCTGCTTAATTTTGAGGATTTCATGGTCTTATGGTTAAACTTTTTTGGGTCTCAAAGAAAAATCCCGTTTTAAATTCATCTTCTACTTTACTACTTCTAGATAGGTTTCTTATAAAATAGGAAAACAAAACGTAGAAACATTGAAGTATTTTTCACTTATATTAATATAGTGTTTATAGTATAAATATATCCAAGTAGGAAATACACTAGTATACAAGCATTATAACAGGATAACATTATATTAACATAGTGTTTATGGTATAAATATATACAAGTAGGAAATAAACTAGTATATAAGCATTATAACAGGATAACATATACGTATTCTAAATGAATCAACAAGTATGATAAGATTAGTCATAGTTATAATATGGCTATACATTCTAACTACCTTAATAGCCCCCACAAGCGAGAGGGACCCGGCATCACTCTGAGCTGGGAATGTAGCTGCATAAACCATCAAGTGCCAAAAGGTTTTGCAATGCATCAACAATTTGATCAACAGAGGGTATAAACCGAACTGCTATACCACCACGAGCCACCTTTTCACGTACAAAAGTAATAGTTCACCTTAATATATTTATTACGTACATGAAAAATGGAATTAGCAATTAAGAAAGTTTCACTGAGATTATCACACCAAAACGTAAGAGCTCAAATAATGGAGACACGAAGCTCAGAGAGCAAAGATAATAGCTAAATAATTTCAATAGTAGCACACACAACAACCCAATATTCTGCGTCTGTAGTAGACCTTGAAACAACATTTTTCTTTTTAGGCCTCCAAGAGATCAAATTGGAGCCTAAATAAAAGCAAGAACTAGTCATAGATCGATGATCATTTAGATAGGTAGCCCAATCAGCATATGAAAAACTAGATAGTTGAAAAGAAGAACTAGCCAAAGAAAGATCACATAGTGTACAGTCCCCTTGAGCAATTTTTTAATCGTAAATGCAATTTTATGTCATATAATAGACAAATATTGAAGGCTGCTAAGATGGTTTTGATACATCTTGAAATTAGAAAATGCAGTAGAACCAAACATAAAAATTTGCTTACCAACGATCATGGGAAGCAACTTTTTTAAAAATTGCTTTAAAAAAAACAACGAGAATTAACAAAACCTGAAGGTTAGGACATATAGCCTTCTTTTTACTGCACACCGTATATAAATGCATTCTTCACGTCGAGCTGTTGAATATGCCAATTATTAAAAATAGCCAGAGAAAAAACAATTCTAATTATGGTAGGTTTAACAACACAAATAAAAGTCTCCTAGTAATCCAATCCTTCCTATTGATGAAAACCCTTCCCCACTAACCAAGCTTTGCATGTTTTAATGGAATCATTAGATTTTCGGTTAACTTTAAAAACCCACTTGTACCCAACAATATTTGCATTAGGTGGAGGAGACACAAGTGTCCAGGTTCCAAGAGAAATTAGGGAGTTGAGTTCCTCAACCGTGGTTACTCTTCAATGTGAAATTTTTAACAGCTTGTGTGTACCAAGTGGGTTTATTTGTGATAGATGGCTCAACAATTGTGACAAATGCTTGTATTTGGGCTTAAAGGTACTAACTTTGGCCCTGGTAACCAGGTGATGTGAATTTGCATCCGAAGGTGCACTACAATAACTCGCGTAGAGTTCCTTGAGTCGTGCACTTCTGAAATCATATTTTCACCTTAATCATCTGCCAAAGGCTGAAGCTCCTCTAAAGCCATACCACTGTTACCTTGGTTGGGCTCTAAGTGAATTAGGCTTTGAGTAGCTTCTAGGCTAGAACCAACCCCCTTCACAACTCGCTACTCTCTGCAAGTCAAGCGGTAGAGACGAAGCACGCGATAGTGAGCACACATGGTCGTGAGTTCCTATGATGTTATTTGAGTAGTGGAGCAAGTCCTCGCGAGGCAATTTGGTTAGCAATTTGGTTTTTAAGTCTCACTATAACAAAGTACACTAAGTTTCTTCGCATATTCCGACGATTTTCAAAATCGTCATTAAAGCTAAGCTTTTAGTGACTAATTATAAAAGCATTACAAAAAAAATCAACATTTGGAGACGAATGACAAAAATGTCCCTAAATAGTGAATATTTAGTGACGATTTCCAAAAATCGTAACAAAATGATTCATAATAGGTGACAATTTTAGACATTTGTCAGTAAATAAACTTTTGGTGATGCTTTTCAAAAATAGTCATCATAATTTAGTAAACATTTGGTGACCAATTTTCGAAATTGTCATCAAAAGGTTTACAATTGGTGACAATTGTGTAAAATCATCATTAAAAAGACGTTCAGTGACAATTTTCAGAAATTGCCACCAAATATTTGTAGACATTTAGCTATGTGTTCCAAAGATTTATAGACATTTAACTATGTGTTTTTTGCTATGTTTTTCACATTGTCGCTACAAGTAACCATTTGGTGACGATATTTGAAAGTGTCATCAAAAGAATCAACATTTGGTGACGAATTTTGAAAATTGTCACCAAATGGTCCACATTCAGTGACGATTTTTTAAAAACGTCACCAACAATTTCACAGTAATTTGCAATACATTTGGTGACTATTTGCCAAAATTGTCACCAAAGGGAACATTTTCCAAACTTCTTAAACTAACATTTTTATAATCTATCATAGGTAAAACTATGTTTTATTGGAGATTTGTTTTGAATGTTTACAACATATTGTTGAAAAAATACACACAACATAATTTTAAGTGTTAAACAGTAGTATTAATTAATTCTTAATAATTAGTAACAGTGCAAAAATTAATTATAAAAATTTTAATGATTGTATCAATATAATAATATGATCAATGGAGTAGTACAAACTTTGAATTAAAAGGTTAACAATTCTTATAGTCATAGTACAAGAACAATAACAATCTACACTCAAAAATACGTAGTTTGCCCCTAACTAGTAGAGAGGTTGTTTGACAAATTTTTACAGATACAATAATAATCAATTTTAAAGCTGAGTTCAGTTGATTGCATCGATAAATGATAATGATATAATTATTTTTTTGGATTCCAAGTGACATGAGAGTTGGTAAAGGTAAATGAGTCCCCGATGTTTGGATTCTAGAGAAGGGTCCTTGCACATTCGAAGGCACTAATGATAGTTCTTCCCTTAGGTGTAGGGTTTTTCACACCTTTTTGCAACAACGTTTCCGCTATAGCTAAATTTGCAGAGGATATAGTGAATGATTCGTCATATTTAGTATGGAAGACAAGTTCTCCAGATGAACTACTAGCACAAAACAATTTACCTAAAATACAATCAGTATAGAACTTAGATATTATCATATTAGTAAACCATTAAACAAACCGAAAATAGAGTGACATGTATACGTGAATGATCAGATGAAGTCTATGGAATTGATGAATTTTCCAAAACAACCGATTTTCACAATCCTGTATAGACCATTATGATATCGCTCCCACCTCCATGGACATACATGTCATGTTCGAGATTCAAGGAAGCTTAAAACATATAGTATATACCATCAAATGTGAATATATATAATAGCTTCATAAAAGAAAATGAGATGTACATTATAAGGAAAGTGACGTTGCTCGAATGATACTAAACACCTTGAAGCAGAAAATCAGCAATAGAAGGCAAATGATCATTAGTGTATGAAGAGGAGATTTTTCTACAATAGGGACAATTTTGTCACATTCTTCCTAATAGAA
Organism: Erythroxylum hondense; assembly: GCA_029829435.1. Classification (NCBI taxonomy): domain Eukaryota; kingdom Viridiplantae; phylum Streptophyta; class Magnoliopsida; order Malpighiales; family Erythroxylaceae; genus Erythroxylum; species Erythroxylum hondense. The sequence goes on along the minus strand of JANKYF010000224.1, from coordinate 52,024,197 downwards.
TGAATTAGTACCATCCGGAACTACTCGTCATGACGACATTCCTTGATTAATAATGTTAATAACTATATTCTGCACGATTTAGAATAAAATGATGATATGTTCAACTCCAATTTTGATGATAAGTGAAACTAGTCTAGTTTAGTACTTATACATCTTCAATGTGCCCAATAATATGAAAGTTATGTTTACTAAAATTTCAGAAATCTGTTGTATAGTTTGTACCACATGCAAAATTTAGAATTTAAAGTAGAATAGACATGACTATGTTTTTTATGCACAGAAATATAATATTATCTATATTGGGCTATATTACTATTAATGGAAATGAATAAAAGTAAAATACTCTTGAAGACTTTTCATTAAATAGTTACGAAGCTTTGACGAGGGAAGTGTTAAATGTTGGACCCCGAATTTTTTTTATGATGTCATTAGGTATGAATCTTGTTAATTTTGTGTTTAAGGCTTAATTTGAATTTAATTGGGCATAGTATCGGATAATTGAGATGTAGTTGGGATTACATACGGTTAATTAGGAATTAAGGGCTTAAAATGTTTGGGGGTATTTTGTGAATACCACTTAAGTTGGAATGGGTTGAGGCTTAATTAGGAGGGCATTTTAGTCTTTGTGCTTTCCCTTAGGTTTGAAAGAAGGAATTAGAAAAGAAAGAAAGAAAGAAAAAGGAAAAAGAGATAGAAAGAAGAGGAAGTTATCGTGGGAGAGGAAGAAGAAGAAGAGAAGAGGCTTTTCGATTTTTGAGGTTTCCGACTGATTCGAAGTGATTTCCAGGTAAGTTGAGTTCATTCCTTTGTATTGTAGCTAGATTAAACCCTAAGATGACTTGGAATGTGTAGAATCGACGGTTTAGGGTTTTTGAGGAAAAATAGTTAGAAATCTTTGGGTTGTTGATTTTGTGATGGATTGGAAGGTTAGAATGAGTTAGAAATATAGTAGAAGACTTGATCTAAACCTTAGATGTGTTGCATTTGGTTTTGGAAAGGATTTGAGTTGGAAAAATGCTGAAAAATCAGGTTCGGAGGTGTTCTCCAGACCCGCACATCGCGACGTGCGAAATTGCAGTCGCCGCGACGTGCGGAGAGTAGTGCTCGCCGCGGTGCACACTTGTGTGCACGCCGCGGCGAGCGCGAGCTGTTCGCCGCAATGAGCTTGGCTTTCGTCGCGGCGAGCACAGTTCGTTCGCCGCGACGAACGGGTCTTCGTCGCGGCGAGCTTCCTGTTCTAGCAAAGAAGATTTTTAGTATTTTGGGCATATCTTTGGCTACAAATGTCCGATTGAGGTGATTTTGGATTCGTTGTGAACTAGAGAAAGATGACTGCAAGTTTTATGAAGAAGGGAAGTTCGCAAATTGCCTCTTAGGATTTGGGAAATCAGAGGGAAGTCGAGTATAGACTGTTAGTGTTAGCATTTTTGCTTTGCGAAGCTTATTGCTTATTTGTCTTTGAATAATGTTTGATTTGGGACTTGGTTTGCTATAGGAAACCAAGCCGACCAGTTTCCATCGCAAG
>JANKYF010000224.1:52010118-52020865 GCA_029829435.1 Erythroxylum hondense | reverse complement strand
CAATTACTAAAGACTAAGTTACAATGTACAAAAGAGAAGTTAGATCGTAATGTAAAAGAAGTGAATAAGCTTAAAAGATTGTCAAACAATTACTTGACTTAAACTATGTCAGCAGTAGTTACGATGAGAAGTGATAGTTTGTTTATAAATTTTGTTCAAATTCTGTAATTAACTTGTACTTTTTTTAATAACATGCATTCCTTTTTTAATTATTTTATTTCAATTTATTATTATTTAAAAATATGTCACCAACATTAATTATAAAATTTAACTATTTTATATTTCAAATTGTCTTAAAATTTGAAACAAATTAAATTAAATTTGTTTTTAACAATTATAATAAAATTTATATTTAAAAATAAATGTTTACCACTAAAAAGTATTAACTACCAAAGCAAAATCGTCACAAAGTATTATTATCTATGTTTATAAGAACGTCTCCAAAGATATTTACCTACAATAAATAATTATTAACTAAAATTATTCTGTTACAAAAATAACATCGCTAGCAAAACAAATTCAGTAATTTTAGATAATTATTAAACTGTTTCAAAGTTTCTTAAAGCAGATTGGCCTATTAGCTCAGTTGGTCAGAGCGTCGTGCTAATAACGCGAAGGTCGCAGGTTCGTGACCTACATGGGCCAATGGCCGGCAGTTTTTTCAATAATGAATGACATGTTATCATCCACTGTCTGAAAGTATCTTTATACCACACAAGAAACTTGCCAAGTGGCAAAGTCCATATCAATGGCGTTACCCACAATCAACCAATGAGAGAAAGCCTTATCCTATACCTTATCTTACTCAGTCACAAGCCACCAACTTGATTCTCCTCGCTAAAGTTTAAACACCACCTTCCTTTGTAGTCACGATACACTTATATGCAGTTTTCATTTTTCTGGCAAACAAAAAGTTAGAACAAGTGTGTATAAGAAATCATGGCTGCCTCATTACAAGCTGCAGCTACCTTCATGCAACCTGCCAAGGTTGGTGTTCCTCCTAGGTCTGCCCTTCAGCTCAAGTTTTCTCAGCCTATTTCTAAGGCTTTCGGCTTGGAGCCTGCTAGTGCTAGGATCACTTGCTCTTTGCAGTCTGATCTAAAGGACTGGGCTCAAAAGTGTGTGGATGTTAGTAAGATAGCTGGTTTTGCTCTTGCTACTTCAGCCCTTGTTGTCTCGGTATGTGTTTTTTCTGTTTTTTAACTTCAATCTCATCAATAATTTTATTTGTGAAAATGAATGGGATTTGATAAAACTTTTAAAGGTTATGCTTGAAAGTGGCAAGAAGTGACTAGAGATTCTATGCTGTCAATTTAGCAAAATACTGATTGATGCAGCGATCCTCCAGTTTTAGAGGCCCTAATGTTGTGCATGTAATATTTGATGTGTTAAGAGTGAACTTGGTCATTGTAACGACAAACCTATTCTATTTCTACGTGCATCGTCATGAGAAAAGTTAGAATTACTTGGTTAAATCAGGACAACCAAATTAGGGTAAGGCCATTGTTTGAGAATTCTGATTTGCTGCAGAACTTCTACGCTTGGTAAAATCATAATGACCTGACAATTTTCACTCGGTAAAATCATAATGACTTGACACTTTTCAGGGAGCAAGTGCTGAAGGCGTCCCAAAGAGGCTGACCTATGACGAGATTCAAAGCAAGACATACATGGAAGTTAAGGGAACTGGAACTGCAAATCAGTGCCCAACCATCGATGGCGGTGTGGACTCATTTGCCTTTAAACCTGGTAAATATGAGGCACAGAAACTCTGCCTGGAGCCAACTTCGTTTACTGTCAAGGCTGAAGGTGTTAACAAGAACTCTCCACCTGAATTCCAGAACACCAAGCTCATGACTCGCTTGACCTATACCCTTGATGAAATCGAAGGACCATTTGAAGTCTCTCCTGATGGCACAATCAAGTTTGTAGAGAAAGACGGGATTGACTATGCTGCTGTTACCGTTCAGCTACCTGGTGGGGAGCGTGTTCCATTCCTCTTCACCATTAAACAGCTGGTAGCAACAGGAAAACCCGACGGCTTTGGAGGAGATTTTCTTGTACCATCCTACCGAGGATCATCATTCTTGGACCCAAAGGGAAGAGGTGGGTCATCTGGCTACGACAATGCAGTGGCATTGCCGGCTGGAGGCAGGGGAGATGAGGAGGAGCTAACCAAGGAGAACATCAAGAATGCTTCGTCATCAACTGGGAAAATTACGCTTAGAGTCACCAAAAGCAAGCCTGAGACCGGAGAGGTGATCGGAGTGTTTGAGAGTGTTCAGCCATCTGATACTGATTTGGGTGCAAAGGCCCCGAAAGATGTGAAGATCCAGGGTATCTGGTACGCTCAGCTTGAGTCATAGGTGGGTTAATTCTTGTATGAAACAGTATATCTACTTTGGCTCCGTTTTTGCTAAATGTTGAATCTGGAATGACGTCTAAATCCATTGACATGGGATTTCCAAGCTTAGAAATCGTCCACGTCACTTGGAAGTTGGAATCATTAACGTACCTTGCAATGAAACTGGTGATCCAACTAGTTCTTCCACAGGTTTGATCAAAATAATTGTCTTACTAGTTCTAATTAATGAAGTAGGTAACCGAGCGGATCATCTTGCTTAAACCTCACGACATTGGAACTTCCATCCTCTACAGATTTCACATTAATCAAATATTTTGATGTTAAGAGGTAGAATTTTATGTAAAAACACTGGATTCCATCATTTTGCAACTCGAAATTTCTTGTAAACATGTTTAAAGAGCTGATCATTTACAAGGAAAAGAGACCAATTAGATGATAATATTGTTTTATTATTTATATTATTAATGACTATTATACTCATTAATCATTAACTATAATTTTTTTGATAAAATACTATCTTAAAAACAATTTAAAAACTCAACACTGGGGCCGTTCACGTTCATCCCAAAAAAAAAAAAAAGAGAGAAAAGAAGGACGTCGGAGCCACATCTCATCCTGTGCACGAACTGATCCGAATAAGTTGTTGAATAGAAAGGAATTGATGGTTCATGACAACAACTACGAGGCTCTGCCAATCGAACTTTGCTGGACAAAAAGGAAAAGGCAAATCAAGATTCAAAGACATTTGGCTACTCATTTGTTTCTTTTCTTTGGACCATTGCACAAATTCTTTTATTTGGCTGTCAAAATCCAGACGAGGACCAGCAGGTTTCACTAATTAACATTTGCAAATCTCAGGGTTCCATCTGTTGGCTTATGTCGAAGAAACAAAAACAATTCAATTGCTATTTCTTGTACTAGTTTAAGAAGAATGTCATCATCGGTAGAAGTTGAAAAAGAAGCTTTAGGATACTGTAACATAATATATTCATGATTTCATTGAAGGGTTGACTATTTTCAATTCCTAATTTTGGTCTTCTCCTTGTGATCATCATGATTTTGAAATTTTAATTTAGATTCAGATGAAGTTAGAATTAATTTACAAGCATCTCAAGTAATGTATTTCCGTGTCATTTAATGAAATTGTATCCTTATAATTCAGAACCAACACCATAAAACAACTCAACTAATCCCTACCCATCTTGTTTTCTTTAAAATCAGATTCATTAGGCCAACTACACCGCACTAATATCATTAAAAATTGCCAACTATTGTATCAATAAGAGACAAAATAAAAATAAAACCCAATTTGTTCGTTTTATTATTCCAGTCAACGTTCTTAAAAGAAAAAAAGAAAAGAAAAATCCAACCTTCCGATTTCAAGTTTGATTATTGGAATACATATCATGTTAAACATAAATGTGATGGGGGCAGCACTAATGACATTTGCGACTCTTCATTTATACATTAACGTCTCACCCAAAGTCTCTGCTCTGAAACAGCCACTTGGCTCCTAAGCAGCAACCCCCCACCAATCCTCGTATTCGTATGCGCAGTTTGAAGAACTCGAAGAGAACCAAACCCGCAGTCGAAGATCGAAAAGGAAGATTCTTTACATGAGTTGTTGGCGTTACCATTACGTTCTTTTCGCTTTTCTTGTCTCTTACAATTCCCTTCCAGCTTTCACCAGAAAAGCTCTGTTATAATTTGTTATCCTTTTTTCTGCCATTACGTGAATATAGCCAAGTGATAAATCATTAAAGTGGGTGTCTTTATTTCTTCCTTTGTTGATTTCGACTCGTTTTGCGGATTTGTCTAAGTGGGGTTTGATATGAAGTTTTGGACATGAAGAGGTTGAGTTATGGAAGAAGAGGTCCCTGGTGCAATGGGGACAAGTGCCAGTTTGGCTCTCCGGTTGGGTCAGACCATTTTCTCCACCGCTTCTCTTCTCTTCATGTGCATGGGTGTCGAATTCTATAGCTATACTGCTTTCTGGTAATATTATTTTATACACATCCTTCTTGTAGAATTTGATCGACTCTGATAGATCCTTCGTGTCTTTGAATTATTATAAGTTATAACAGACCCTTTATACAGAGTTGGAGATTCTATTCTTGTTCTCGCAATCCTAAGTCATAGTGTCCTTGTCTTGTCAAGATTTGTTCTTCGTCTCTGTATTTCTTTCCTTTTACTCGTTCATTAAGTGTTAAGATTGAGGTAGGATCATGATGATGATATTGAATCAGGAATTTCATGATTTGGATCATGAGAAAGTCCTGGCTGTGAAGTATAAGAAAAGTCAAATCATTCTCTTGGAACTTCGGAAATGAAAAAAGCAGCCTGACGGCTGTTTTTGCAGGAGAAAAGATGATTTATACATATTGAAGCTGTCACTTTGAGGCTTATTTGTTGGAGTCCCTTTTGATTACATACAACAGGGGTTTGGAAGCAAGAAAGCTGATGCTATTCTCATCAGTTCTGAGAATATCTAGGACACTGCTCTGAAATGCTTCTGAATTTGAGTGGATACAGTTTACCTAGCGGGGCCTTGGTCATTGGACTCGTCTGCACACATTTTAGAAAAAAAAAAGAAAAAGAAACTGTTTGGCCGAAATCTGAAACTGGCTAATACTTGAGTTTGCAGAAAGTTATGTTTTTTGGCAAATTTGGTTCCCTATTCTACTTTTCTGGAGAAATTTGCAAGGAATAAGCTGTCATTCTCTATTTTCTCTAAATTATGTATGCAGATGAGCATAACCCTGACGAAGATTCCTTCTTTTTTGGTTGGCTCATTATTGCTTTATGATTCTCTGCAGCTTCTTGGTAACAGTCATGGGTTTGGTTATTCCTTGGAGCGTGACTTTGGTGCTCGTAGACGCTTATTCTGTCTTTGTTAAATGTCTACCTCATCAACCGAGAATCTTGATGGCTATCACCCTTGGAGATTGGGTAGGTAACATCCTGCCCATTGAGCAGATGAAGGCATTTCCTGAGGATAGGAGTTTCTTTTTTTCATTGGAATGATCATTTTGACTAAGAAGTGACTACTAAAAGTACCTTCTTTTTTCTGAATTATGTTCGGCAGGTTCTGTCATTTTTATCATTAGCAGCTGCTTCGTCAACAGCTAGTGTCACTGACCTCCTGCTGGATGTGGGTTCTACATTTTGCCCTGCAAAGTTATGCAGTAGATATCAGTTATCTGCAGCGATGGCCTTCTTGTCATGGTTTCTGTCATTTGCTTCAGCACTCTTCAACCTATGGCTTTTCCCTTCTCTATAACCTCCAACCCTTATATCAGATGGGCAAGTCCTGACGAAGTCTTGTTGCTCCAAAAAGAAAAATCTAGCATAGTGTACAGCTTTATCATTTGCATATTTACACCCAAATATCTAATGACAAAAGGTGATGTGTAGCCTTCTATTTCTTCTGAAATTACAGAAAACAATAATGGAATATTCGTAAGAAAGTGTAAATATAGATTATCATTATTTTATTCTCTGCCGACACCTTTGACACACACCGACTATTATGAGTTAATTAACAAAGGAAGAGAATTTTGGAAAGAATGTCATTTGTGGGTCCTGATTGTCTGGAGGCATTTTTTCCTTCTGAGATCTAAAGTCTGTTGAAATCACTTTTTTCCAAGCCCTGATTGCTTAAAGCCATTTTTACACCCACAAATGTCACCACTTTACTCCAACCACACAGAATATTAGTGGGGCTAGAGACCGATGGACCTCTCTTAGTGAGCATCTTCGCACCCTAATGATTCAAGAAAAATATTGAGATGAGAGTACACCAATTTAATCACCAAATTTGAGTAAAAGCTCAAAACTTTACCAGCCATACGTTATCTATAGCAATTGTCAATGGCCTTTGAAGGACCAGTATCATCATTTTTCGATGGGAATTGAGGAACTGAATCAAACAATAAACGAAAAATCACTTGAATAGACACTACCCAATGTAGAAGGCCCAGAGTCCAATCACGGATCTGATAAGATTCCCAACTCCCATGTTTGTCCCTTCCAAATATTTGAACAATGCTTTTTAGAATCTTAAGTCCAGATTGCAAGATTATGCGAGTGTTGACAAACTCTGACCGATACTTAGCACGCAGATTGACATGAAGAAAGTGTTGATGAGGAATAAGACGAAGTCTTATGAATTAGCGAGCAAAACTCGAGACACATGCGAAGTAGGCGAGAGATGCGGGACGTATCAGGCTATCGACAAAGATCTTGAGAGTAGGTAAGATCCGATACACGTGGGTACACGTATGTGCGCATTGGCAGAAATCTTAAACAAAACGTAAGATTCGAGTGAAAAGCCGCGAGGAGTTGGTGAACTAAGTCATGTGAGACTCGATGGTGTGCGAGAATATACAAAGTCATGCGAGATCCTGAGAGGAAGCGAGAAGGCATGCGAGCGTAATAAGGCGTATAAGCACTTGACTTTGGTGAAGCAGGACGAAAGTATGTAAAGTATGCGAGGTTTTATACTAACTCGGATTGTGACTTGTACTTAATCATGGAGTGATCATGAAAGATGGCTTATCCATGGACATGCATTGATGGACCTATGGGCGGTTAGGCCTTGGTGACTTACAACAATGACATGGCAACTGTGGATGATGTGACACATGATGATGTGGCAAGATCAACTTGAAGATCACATTGGAGATTTATCAAATCTAAGAGATAAAGATCATGTGTGAGAAACATTTGAAGATAGTGCAAGTCTTCAAGGATATTGATGCAATCTTGTAAGTTGGCATGTAATCTTTATTTGATTAGATTATGATATAATGTAGCCAATTAGAAGAGTTATAAGGGAAAAAGGATGTCTTCCCATTGGTCAGTATAATGCAGTGTAATCTTTAGTTGATAGGATCAACTAGGATTGTGGAGATCCTTAAAGATCTTGAACTTGTATTTTAAGCAAGAAAAGTCTATAAATAGCTCATTAGAGTTAAGGGCTAGAGAATTCAATCATTGAGTCATTCATTCATTGAGAAAAGTCACTCAAAGGAGAAAGCTTTGAGAATTGAGAGCTTTTGGGGGAGTTCTCATTGTAAGGGCTTCAACTATGGAGCTCCTTGTAAGGACTTCGAGTAGAGAGTTCCTTGTAAGTATTTTGAGAAGGAGATACTTGTATCTTTTGTTAAAATTTTGTTAAGAGTTAATGAAAGAGCTTCGGCTATATATATATATATATATTATACTTGTGTTATTTTGTATGTGAGAGAAACATTTTAAATACTTGTGTAGGCATGAGGTATTCGAGGACTAACAGAATTGTTCGGTGACATTCACTTGAGAAGGCTGAATCTTGTTTAAGCGGATCTAAGCAAGATGCCGCATAAAGGTGGGCATAACTTGTGGTAAAAGTTTGAGTCTAAAACAGACTTTTGTTACATTTACCGCCTCAAAAACATCCTTTCTAGGCTCACGTGTTCTAGTTCAAGTCCTAGGCCCACCAGACCCTCATTCTTGAGTGGGGACATGTTCTTGAATTAAAATTTGATGCTTAAATCGTATTAAATGGTCTTGCCGGTGAGACTCAAGCTCTCCAAAAGTTGATATATTTCCGTGTTCTTACTAATATGGCCATCCTCGAGTGTGCAATAGCTCGTGTTTGAGCAAATGTTTGAAACAAATATGTACAATAGCGTCATAAAAGTTTTATAGTATTCTAATCAGATTGAACGTATATTATTGTATTTTCTGATGTGTGATATTTTGTTTTTCTATTTTATTATTTGTCTTTGATTGTTCTTCTTATAAATTCCGTTTATAAGCATTTAAAGATTTGTTTATAGGACTTCTCATTAATAGTTTGTTTATTTGATTTGTTTTCATTTATTAATTCAAAATATTAATTACCTTGAATAAATACAGGTATAATGATTCCAAAAGGATCCTTTTTTCATGCTCTTCTGAGTTTTTGACTTCAATGATTCTTATTTTTCAAGTTGTTTCAAGAAAATGGTTATAATGAGAACTTTGATTTCAATTTAAACTCCAGCATAATAAAATCATGTGAATTTTATGAAGGTATAATTAGATCAATATTGTATTGTGCTTGGGACGTAAACTAATGTTACATGTTATATTGATGAATAACATGATACAAGGTCTCGTTTAGTATGAGATAAAGAGTTTCTATGCTATTTCACATCCATATGTGGCCATATGGATGTGAAAGTGAGGCATGGACATACTTACTCTATCACCTTTATCTATAGCTATACTTAGTATAGTTACATTATTTGATTTCTTAAGAGGTTAAGCATTATGTTGTTTTCACAAATATATGACTTTAGTAGAGAATCAATAAGATAAAGTAGATAAAGATGTTAAGTGTTAATTAACTATAAGAAGACTTATTTGATCGAGCTAAAAGGCTATGTGATGAAAACTAAATGGATAGACAATGACTATAAGTCTATCAACAAAAAGTGGTTACAGAGAGAGAAATAAAACTCTTCTTGAAATGATTAAGTATATAATGAACACAGACAAATTTACCTGTCACCTATTAGGGTGATGTGTCATTGACGATAAAGTATTACTTGATGTGACACCTATTATATCATATCCTAAAACACCATATAAGATATGAATGAGTAACAAACTTGATTTACTATATCTAATTTCTTAAGAATATGTTTGTTACCTACATTTTTTGTCCCTCTTATAAATATAAGAAATTAGGTGATAAAGGGACTCGTATTCAAAAGATATTCCAAACATTCTAAAGTATATATGCTCAAAGGTGAACAAGGTAATAAATAAGTAATTGAATGTGGATAATAAGATATCACATTCTTAGAAAATGATTCTCCAAAACAAGAAAAAGATAGTAAAAAACTTATATTTATATGAGATATTGAATCAAAATGATTTAGTAAGCTAAGACCAATTGGATGGTATTCATCTAAGTAGTAGCAATTTAAGAGATGATGAATTAGTTTATGTTTTGCAATCCAACAGTAGTTCTTTATCGCTACTTGATTTAAGTGGGATTAATATAAATAAAGAGATTATCGTTTCTCAAAATTTCATTATGCCCTTATTATGAGTGGATTAATCCTCATAAGATGCTTTAAAGTTAAAAGGAATAAACTATATGATAGTTATATAAGAATATAATGAGTTGATTAATATAAAAAGCTCTACGTAGTCTTTTTTAAGGATGAATGAACTATAGCAATATAAGAACAATGAACTTTTATAAGTTTGATTTGAGTATATGACTTTGGTAATTTTTTGAAAGTATGTAAAGCCATTAAGAGCAAACCAGTTTTCAAATGTTAAGTAAAAGATTGATGGCATTTTTTGAATATGCAAAGCATATCTAGTGCCAAAAGGATACACATAATGGAAGATACTAATTATAAGAAGAAATTTCACTTGTGTAAGGTTTACATCATTTTGATTGATTTTAGCCTTAGTAATTGGAATGGATTTTGATATATATCAAATAGATGTAAAGACTGTGTTCTTAAACTAAGAACTAAAAGAAGGAATCTCTTCGATACAACCACTATGTTTCATTCAGAAGGTCAAGAGCTTTACATACTCAAATTGTTAAAAGTTAATTTATGGGCTAAAGTAGTCTTTAAGTAAGTGATATATTAAAGTTTGTATTATAATCATATCCAATAATTTTGGCATGATTAACAAAGACTATTAAGTATATGTTAAAATATATAATGATAAATTTATAACTTTATTATTTCATTTGGATAATATTTTTGATAGTTAGTGACAATAAGTAGTTTGTCAAGTGAATAAACAAATTATCTACCAACCAGGTCAAAATAAAAAGGATGGATAAGATTGTATACATCTTTGTGATTAAGATTACTCAAGATTATTTAAGAAGTATATACCATATTTGGAGAAACGGTAGATTTGAAAACTTTTAAGAAATCTTATTTGTAGCGGAAATAATACGTTGGATCTCGTTTCCAAAACCCAACCTTGGCTTGAAGCAAATCATCATAAAAAATCTAAAGTGTGGTTCCTTGAGATCTCCTCTTGCTTTGATACCACAAATGGTGGGACCTGATCTGGAGACTGGACCCCAACCTCGGAAACATAAATCGAAAACAAAGGTACCAAACGTGAGTGGACTTATACTTAACAAAGGGGCGGAAACAAATCAAAAGCGGAGTTCATGAAATCAAAGCGAATCAAAAGCGAAGGAAATTGAAAGCAAATCAAAGGCTCGGAATCAAAGAAAACCAAACGGTTCAATCAAAACTGAAACAAGTTTCCAACATCCGAAAACGTGTAGTTTGATGAAACGTTACGTTGGAAACCTATAAGACTATCTTGTTCTAACCAATCCAATTCGGTATAAATTTTTCTTTT
>JANKYF010000224.1:51827219-51842279 GCA_029829435.1 Erythroxylum hondense | reverse complement strand
AAGTGAGACGACCCGAGGTTGCATCCTATACTGCAGTCTTGGAATTTATTATTTTTGACCGGTTTCTAAGGATCGATTTTAGGATCGAACGACGAGCCGCGATCAGCAACACATCTTCAAACTTTAACTCCTTCTTCTGCCATCAACTTCAGATCTCGTTATGAGGTGCTCTTTCATCGCACCCCAGATTACAAGTTCTTAAGAGTTTTTGGTTGCTCTGTTTTTCCTTACCTCAAAAACTACTCAACCTAAAAGTTCGATTTTCATTCGAAGAAGTGTTTATTTTTGGGTCTTAGCTCACAACACAAGGGCTATAAATGCATGGACAATACAGGTCGGGTGTTTATTACGAGGAATGCTTTATTTAATGAATCCCAATTTCCTTTTGCTGAACTTTTCCCAAAAACCACTCACCAGACTCAACCTACAGCCTTTCCCCAACCTATCATCAATCTTCTGCCAGCCAGTACATCAATTCCAAATACAAACACGCGACCTTCCACTCCCATACCCAGTTCATCTATAAACACGCAACCACACACATAAGTTAGCCCATCTCCCATACTACCTACACCTCTCTCATATCACGACCAGCCTACTCATCTTCATCAGCCTATACTTAAAACCCATCCTATGACTACTCGGTCACAGTCTAGTATTTTCAAACCTAAACTTTATCTCTCCACAGCAAACATAGAACCTCAAACCTTCAAGCAAGCAATCTTCGACCCGAAATGGGTTGCTACCATGCACAAAGAACTCTCTGTCTTGAAAACAAACAACACCTAGACTCTGGTCCCACCCTCTTCTACCTATAACATCATTGGTTCAAAATGGATCTTTTGCATCAAATACAGACCTGATGGCAGCATCTTGAAATACAAGGCTCGCCTTGTAGCCAAGGGGTTTCACCAAACCCCTGGCATTGATTTTGAAGATACCTTTAGTCCTGTTATAAAAGCTTCAACCATATGGGTGGGTTATCTTTTCTCTGGCGGTTCAATTTAATTGGTCTATAAGGCAAGTTGATATCAACAATGCCTTTTCGAATGGAGATCTCACTGAAACTATCTATATGTCTCAGCCTCCACATTTTGTAGACCCTCGGTATCCTCACCATGTTTGTTGTCTCAATCAAGCTATCTACGATCTTAAGCAAGCCCTAAGATCTTGGTACAACAAACTTTAACAAGCTCTATTATCCTGGGGATTCATTAACTCCATTTCTGATGCCAACCTCTAGATTCAAAATAGAGCAGGTATTGTAGTCTATTTACTTGTTTGTGTAGATGATATTCTCATTACTAGTAATGATTAGACTATAATACACAATTTGATTTCTAAACTAAACTCTTCTTTTGCTTTTAAAGATCTTGGTGAGATTCGTTATTTTCTTGGCTTTGAAGTCTATCGAGACACCTCTAGTTTATGTTTAAGCCAAATCAAATATATACTTGATCTCCGTAAAAAGACAAATATGGAGTCCTGCAAACCTAGCCCTACACCAATAGGCACTGGTACAAAACTTCTCCTTTCTGACTCTCCTTTATTTGACAACCCTACCTTGTTTCGAAGCACCATTGGTTCTTTACAGTATCTTGTCAACACCAGGCCAGATATAGCCTTCACCGTCAACAGACTTAGTCAATTTTTGGTTCAGCCTATCCAAGCCCACTAGGCTGCCTGCAAACTATACTGCGCTACTTAAAAGGAATACTGCATCACAGTCTCACCTTCACCAAATCCTCTCTCAATTTGACTCTCTACAGTGATGCAGATTGGGTAAGTTGCCCCAATGATAGGCGAAGCACCTCGAGTTAATGTCACTTCCTAGGGCATAATCTAATCACTTAGAGCTCCCAAAAATAATCAGTGGTCGCTCGTTCAAGCACAGAGGCCAAGTACCGCTCCATGGTTGCTGCTACCACTGAAGTTATGTGGATCAAATCTCTCTTCTCTGAACTGGGACTCAATTCCTCTCTTTCAACAGTACTTTGGTGTGATAATATTAGTTCCATATCTCTTGAAACTAACCCTGTTTTTAATGCTCGCACAAAGCACATCGAAATTGATGTTCACTTTGTGCGCGAAAAGGTTATTATAGGAGATATTCAACCTCGATATAACCCTTCGAAAGACCAAATTGTTGATATCTTCACTAAACCTTTGTCGTCTCAGGTGTTTAGCAATTTTTGTATCAAATTGAACTTAGTGCTTTCACCGCTGTTCAATTTGACGGGGGATGTTAAGGCAACTCAAATGCAGGTTCACCAACCTAATCTACACAAGCCTTCACCGAATTGCAACAACACTGGTTTAGCAGCAAAGTTTACAGCCTCAACAACACAGAAACGTTTCTCACCTCAAAATAATTCGGTTGTTACCTCATTCTAGAATATGATGAGGTGGCCTTGCTTAGTTGTAGTTAGTTAAGATATTTTCCTGTAATCTCTTATAAAAAGGAAGATATGTAAATACATTAAAATAGACTGCTTTTTCTCTTTTGTTCAAACGAACTTCTTCTCCTTCAATCTTTCTTTTTATCAAGTCAGCAATGACTACCTTATACAGAGAATGTTAAACGCTTTCAGCTTTAACTTTCAAGTTTCACGTGCTAATCAAGTACCCATTTAGGCTGTGACAAATCTCATACATCAATTAATTAAACGATTGTGTAAGATAAACAATGATTTTAAATAATTATGTTACAAAAACTACGATTAATTGATTGACAGTAAGATATCTTAGTGGTTTAACTGTAAGACATTTTTGTCCTTAGGGACAATTTTGTCTATGTCTCATAAAGTTGGACAACATTAATTGCAATTTTGGTTGTTAAATAAATTATTGGTTAAATTGCGCCATTTGATCCAGATAAAGATAATAAAGTGACCCAATAAATGATCTAGATTAATGGGTCGAAGTCCTGGTAAAAAATGAGTTTCAATTAGTGTGGACCTGATCCATATCAGCCTTGTGATGGGGAAGCCCGACATGGAAACTATATAAAGATTAAGGTCTCCTATAGTTACTCAAGAAATCATTCACGAGCATAAGGATTCTTGACCCGTTAGGGAAGTTTGTGTTTTGAGGAAACTGTAGAAAGGTCTAGCCTATGGCTCGATGAACACCTTCCACTAAAGGTCCCGGGAGATTCGGAGACGTTTGGAGCTCGGAATCGGCATTGAAATTAGAGATGGAACTGAAATCCAAGTATTCCACATTACCTTCGTTTTTAATCCTTTCATGTAGATCCGGGATATGTAATAAGGCTCACACTATGTATTACATGTGGTATCAAAGCGGTTACGTGATCGAATTGCCGGAAACAAAGTTTTTTCAATTTTTCATCTCATTTGGTTTTCCTTAATTTTTGATTCTTTTTTCAGTTTTTTTACGTATATAATTACAAAAAAATGGTATACATAAGGTTAGCTACAAAAAACGGATTAAAAACGGGCTGAACGAAGTAAAAAATGGGCTCCCAGGATGCTGAAAATTGCTTCTGATGTCAGAGAAGAGGAGGATCATCGGGCGCGTGTGTCGACGGTGCTACAGTGGCTCGGGGAACGGCGTACGGGCTGGCAAGTGCATCGCACGGGCCAATTACGGTGTGACACGTTGCTCCACGGAGTGACGGACGCACATGTGACTGTTGGCACGCTTGCAAGGCATGCACCCATCTGGGTCATCCACGTTGTCAAACACGTGGTGCCGTTGGATGCGTGACACGTGTTGACTCGTGCAGTACACACGCCGCACAATGTACATGCGTCTATGTGTGGGGTGCGCATGCTTCGCACGCGTCAGATGCTTATGGGACGCATCTACACGCGCACCCTCTGGTGACACGCATTGACGTCGGTGACTGACGTCATGCTAACGTCAGCCGTATGGAAACCTGCTATAGTGACCATTAAACCCCCCCTAAAATCCATATTTCCCGTAAAGGTACCCCGGAGTGTTTTGGGTCAGTTTTCGGGTCCAGAAAAT
This sequence comes from Erythroxylum hondense, assembly GCA_029829435.1. Classification (NCBI taxonomy): domain Eukaryota; kingdom Viridiplantae; phylum Streptophyta; class Magnoliopsida; order Malpighiales; family Erythroxylaceae; genus Erythroxylum; species Erythroxylum hondense. The sequence goes on along the minus strand of JANKYF010000224.1, from coordinate 51,838,286 downwards.
TTATAAAGTAACCTTTTTCATTTTTCTGGATTTATTAAATTAGTAGTAAATTAAAGTTTAACTCCAAAAAAAGGAATTAAGGTATTCTGGATTCGATTTTGATTGAATTTTCATGCTTTGGACATCGTATGAGGGAGATACATGATGTTCTCGTGTCTCGGGTCTCATTTTTAGTGTTCAGGATTATAATCAATCGGAAAAGGAATTGAAACATTATGAAGCCATTTTTTAGTGAATTTTCTTGCCATGAACTTGCCATAAGGGAGATGCATGAGGTTCTCATGTCTCAGGAGGTCGGTTTAGTATCCGAAGATGCACGATAGTCACTCTACTAAGATTTTTCTTTTACAAAAGTCTCGAATGAAGTTTTCAGAGAATGTCTTCGACACGTATGTGTGACAATGAGACTGTGCATTCAGATTTTTGCATTTATTGAGGTTGCATTGTCACATACGGTATGCCCATAAAGAATGTGAGGATGACATAAAGAAGTATCCCTTGTGTTTGTGGACTTTTTGGATGTTGATGAGAATGTAGTCACCAAAGTGGCCTTTTAAGTAAATATTTTGAATTGTTCTGCTTGCATGTTGGGGGATGTCTCTGATTTTATGTTTGGTTATTCTGCCTGAAGGTGCTGGCCTTACATAAAATTTTGAGATGTGCATAAAGGTATTTGATGGAGGAAAGCTGTTGCTCAAGTGATCTATTCACCCAAAGGTGATAGTGTCATAAGAGTTGATGGTTTGTACTCCGATCGCTTTTATGTGTGGAAGTCTAATTGCATATATTATGTATTCAGCCCAAAGGTGTTTCATAATATGTGTGATCGGATTTTCAGGAAAGATACTATTTAATGACTTTAGTATCGCTGTTGTCCTACATTTGTGCTGATTTAAAGACTATCATCTTGAAGTCATCTTTTCAGTTAACTAAATTAGTGTCACCAATGAAACCCTTGCTGGTTTCAATTTAAAGAAGTGGACGGAGGATGTTTTGAAGGTTATGGAGATAGCTGTGGTTGAAATGGCCATATGAACAGATAAGCCATCTCCACTTACATCCATGAGCTCGACAACTTATAAAGCAACCTATGAAGCCTAGGATCGGTCTAACAGATTATATTTGACCACCATTAAGAAATCCAAACCTAACCATCTACAAAGTGGACTTTCGGATACAGACATAGTGAAGAAGTTTCTTGATAAAGTCTCCCAGAGGTACACAGTCTCATATGGTGTTGAGACAAGTGCCTTGATGAAACTATTATTCTCCATGAAGTATACAGAGGAAAAGGGGAGTAATGGAGTATATATCGAGAATAATTCATTTTCACAGTAGGTGAAGATATTGAGACTTCAATGCTTTAATATCCCATTGTGTTGCTGTGGTGGAGAAACTCAAGTTGTTACTCCTACAGTCCTCGAAGCAGCTTAAGGGAAGACAAAAATGAAGCCCATTAAGTTCAAAGGTAGAAAGTTTAAATCTTCTCCACATGCTGACGATGGTCAAACCAATTCTGATAAAGGTCCCTAGGACATAAAGAAACCAGTAGTATGAGGTTTAAAGAAAAGACTGTAACCATCAGGTTATTCTTTCGTTTATCGATTATGAATCCAATTTGCGATAGTTGCATTAAGTAAAGGTGACTATTTAGTGGAACATCTGATCAAGGTGGTCCCACAATGCAGTAGTTCATATCCAGGATAAAGACAAATAAAGGGAAGGAGGAACTGATGGTTCACAGCAATAAAGAGGTGGAAGTAATATCTATAGGGGTGTATGTACTAAACTTTATGGTAAGGTTCATTAGGTTTTACACGATACATTTTATATGTGATCTTTTGATCAATTAAGGACACTGAAGGTTGATATTTTGCATTTAATACTTCTGTTGTACAGTTACTGTTTAATGCAAAACATAAAGGTGTAACTTTCTTGTCATATGGTTTATATAGAATGTGTCTTACCCCTAATTAGATATATACTTCTTTGTATCATGCTAAACAAGGTATGAAGGACCTGATGAATGAGAGTCATACATGGTGTGGCATAAAAGTTTAAGCCACATTTCCAGAGCTAAGATTGAGAGATTGATTAAGGAAAGCATTTCCCAGTTCTAGATTAAGATGATCTGGGAACATGTACTGACCGTTGCAGGGGTAAGTTGACTAATAAGAACAATGGGGTCAACGCATACCTCTAACTTGTTGAGTCTGATACATAAAGATTTCGATAGACCTCATACAATTACATTGTGTAATTCTGAAAGTATTCTGACATTTTTTGGTGATTACTCCTATCAAAGTCATGTGTTCTTGCTTAAAGTCTGAAGGTTGAGAATCAGTTGGAAAATTCATCAAGATAGTCAGATTTGACCATGGAGGAGAATATCATGACAAACATGATGTTTCAAGACTTTAAAAGGTCCGTTTGCCAGATATATGAAGTTAGTTGGAATAGTGACTTAGTTCACTATGTCGAGTAATTCTGAGCAAAATGGTATGTTGCCGAAAGGCATAATTGCACCATAAAGGACTTAAATAAGTCAATGCAGAGTAGGACTATTCTACCTAATAATCTAAAAGTTGAAAAACTCAGCCTTGCGCACATTCATGTAAAAGGCTACCCTACTGAGGTAGGATAATCCTTATAAAGAAAGATTGCATGCTTGTTCCCTTCATTGCTATTTAGTAAAATATCTCAACCACTTTAGGGCTACAGATTTTACTGTAGATAAGGAGGGACCAGAATAGTGAAATCACAAGCAGCTAAGTTATTGGAATACCATGTCTATGATGATAGTGGACCCCTTGACCCTTCGGACAATAGCAAGCGGATACTACAGTTGTCACGTACCTGCTACTCATACAGCTAGATCTAGGGGATCTAGATTTTTGTATCGTACCTGTACAGAAACAGGAACCCATACCTGTGCACACAGAGAGGTACCTGGGAGTACAAGATCTAATACAGTCAAGTAAATCCACTAGAGTGAGACGACCTGCTATCCCATCTAACAACATATTTTGACAGGTGTACTGGCCTATGTTATTAGACATATTACAGATTCAGTTAATTTTATAGAAGCTGTTTCTGGACCCAATGCAGATGTGTGGTGGGATGCAATGAAGGACGAAATGCAAGCTATGAAGCATAGTAAGATCTAGGAGCTGGTTGATTTGCACGAGGAACTGCAATCTCATCAGTTGTAAATAAAGTTTTGGACCTAAAGGATTTCAGGACAAAGTTCAACGATTTATAATCTCGCTCAATTGCCTAAAGGGTTCACTCAGGGAAAAGGCTGATTTTTGTGTTACCTTTTCTCTCGTATCCTTGTTGGATATATTTTGAGTGATAAAAGCAATTGTAGCTTATGATGATATAGAGTTACATCAGAAAGCTGTCAAAACCACCTTCCTGAGTAAAGACCTTTATAAAGTGGTCTATATGATACAATTTGTAGGGTCCCAAGATCCAGACAGTACTGACATATTTTGCGAGTTATGCAAATCAATATACGGTTTACAATAAACCTCCTGAAAGTGATACCTTACATTTGGTGAGGTTATGACCTCTTCCGGCTTCTTCGCAAATAAGGTCAAAGGATGCCTGTACTATGAAGTTGAGGGGAGCAAAGTTATCTTCCTATTACGACATGAGGATGGTAAATTGCTCACTTCAAGTCACTTGACACCATGTTGTATAAGGATAAGCAACTTTTGGTTAAGAACCTTGACATAAAGGACCTTAGTATAGCATCTTCTGTCCTAGGTATTCGGAATCACCAGGATATATCTCAACACTTATCAGCCCTCTCAAAGAATGCATACATTGAGTATGTGTTACAAAGGTTTAATATGGTTGACAGTAAACTTGTCGTAACACCTGTCTCTCACAGTGAGAGATAATCTTTGGTACAGTACCCAAAGAATAAAGTGAAGAGAGAGATTATGAGGAATGTTCCATATTCTAGTACGGTGGATAGCTGATGTATGCTAGGCTAAGTACTAGATAGGACATTACATTTACTGTTTGACTGTTTGGTCAATATCTGGTTAATCCAGTTATAAACTTTTGGAATACAGTCTAGTGAGCGTTGAGATGCTTGAAAGAATCAAGGATTATATGTTGACATATAGAAAAGTCAACATAATAAACCTCGTAGGGAATTCATATTAAATTTAGCTATGTGTTCGGATGATCGAAAGTTCACTTAAGGTTACAGTTTAAGTTTACAGATGGTATAATATTGTAGAAGTATGTCATAAAGACACGCGTAACTTCCTTGACTAGGCATACAGAGTGCATGCTAAGGGGCTGCTTCGCAAACGGTTTAGCTAAAAAATTTGATTCCTGAGTGGTCTGTGGTTCGTTCAGTGGCTAGATCTATTTGGTTTTACTGTGGCATTCTTCTTACAGTGTTGTTCATTAACAACGAAGAACATCACAGGGTTATAGCATTTAAAGATCAATTATTTGGTCATAAGGGTGTTGACACAAAAAGGTGACATTAAGGTTTGAAGCATTTAAAGACTGAGGAACTGTGAGTCGATCCTTTAACTAAAGGACTTCATTCACTTGTGATTGTAACACAAGTATACAGTATGGGTGTTTTGACACGCTTAGACACTGTTAGTTAGGGGGATCATTATGCTTGCTCCATGTACATTTGTACATTTTAAAGTATTATGATAGTATAATGGTTACTGATAAAGATGATTATCGTTTATCCTCAGTATTACGTGTCATCATACATTGCCATAATACATATGAAAGTCTTAAGATTTGTGTCAATCTTAAGCATTTGAAGGTCATTGGGCCTATATACAGATTGACTTTGTACTTACGTCATTTAGACTCATACAGTTTAGCACAGATATCTATAAAGTTTGACATGACATAGGGGGATATAAGTTTTTAATCCCATAAAGGTTCTCTAATGCGATTTAGCATTCAGTTAGAGAACATAAAGGTTTTCTCTAATGTTGTTTAGCATTTGGTGAGAGAAAACAGGATATCTCTAATACAGTTTAGCATATGCGGTTTATCATAAAGTTGGAGAAATCGAGACCTACAAACGAAGATGATATAATTTATATCATAAAGGTATCATCGTAGTTTGCCACACTCTATTTTTCCATTCATGTTAATGAGGTATTAGGTATTCGTGATCGTATTGGATCTGTGTCACACAGGACACATGCATCTAATGCTTTTCGGTATCGAAAGCCTTGCGGGATAGAATGATGGACTTTCGTTATCTTTGGATCGAATGTTTTATTTTTAAAACTTAGTCGACTAATACAGTAGCATGGCTTAACCGAGTTTTTAAATTTTTTTTAAACTAGAGTCTACTACAATTAATGCTTGTCCAAAGGAGAGATTGTAAGACATTGTTGTCCTTAGGGACAAAAATGCCCATGTCTCATAAAGTTTGACAATATTAATTGCAATTTTGGTTTTTAAATAAATTATCGGTTAAGTTGTGTCATTTGATCCAGATAAAGATAATAAAGTGACCCAATAAATGATCTAGATTAATGGGTCGAAGTTCGGGTAAAAAATGAGTCCTAATTAGTGTGGACCTGGTCTATATTGACTTTGTGATGGGGAAGCCCGATATGGAAGCTATATAAAGGTTAAGGTCTCTTGCAATTACTCAAGAAATCATTCACGAGCATAAAAATTCTTGACCCGTTAGGAAAGCTGGTGTTTTAAGGAAACTGTAGAAAGACCTAGCCCGTGGCTTAGTGAACACTTTCCACTAAAGGTCCTGGAAGATTTGGAGACGTTTAGAGCGCAGAATCGGTATCGGAATCAGAGATGGAATCAAAATCTCCACATTACCTTCGTTTTTAATCCTTTCATGTAGATCTGGGATACGTAATAAGGCTCACACTACGTATTACATTAACTACTTAAAATGTACTGTAAAAGTAATCCATTTTCCTTTTTAAATATATACATTCCACGATTTGAGAATAGAGAGCAGAAAATCAATAGATGTTGTTGTACCAATAAACAACATTTTATTATTTTCTGCAAAGGTAGATTTTAAATTTGCATAAAGGGGTCAGTTACGGAGAACAAAAGTTGTAGCAAAGAGAGATACTACAAAGCAGTTTCTATAGACCTTTTTATGAGAAGAACCTTTGTAGACCATACACATCCCAATTGCTCTTGAGACGAGCTTGAGCGGAAATCAGGAGGAAGTCGCCCCTGAAGCTTCAAGAAAAGGGTCAGTGGTGTGGGCCGGCTCATCCCTCAATTATGAGTCAAAAACTTCTTTAAAAAAAAGTAATCAAATCTTCATTTCGGTGCAAGGATTTGACGAATTTTGGGGTATAATGCACTCGCAGATTATTGAGAAAATATTAATAATATTAATTTAATTACAATAAATTATGATAATAACTACAACTACCAATTAAAACCATGTACAAATACGACATTTATTTTGAATAAGAAGGAGTAAAAAAATTCTTTATACAAGGGACAAATCAAGAGTTCTCGTCTTTCGCGTTTACCTTATCCGAATGACACAAGGTGCCTTCAATTAATTCGGAAGGAGCTCTTTTCAAACAAGTCCAAATAATATTTGACTCTGTTAAATTTTAGATTTCGGTTTAGTCGGATTCTGGTGAGGCTGGGCACTACTGCTTGGATCCATGAGATTGGTTGATTCCGGCTTGAGGATTCCTGCAAAACAACAAAGACATGTCGGAGGTTGTTTCCCGATAAGCCCCTCCGACGCTCAAGTTATTCTTTTTGGAGAGTTTTTGAGGCTAGTGAATAAAGAATAGTAGGGTTCTTGAAAATCGTACCTTTCTTATGATGAGGTAATAAATTTATACCTGACAAATACCTGCTAGGTTTAGGTCTTTCCTTTCACATGGGTTGCCGTCATTTATGAATGGGCCGTCTATGTTTGGGCCTAGGCTTGGGCCTAGCACGACCGACCCAACCATAAGCCCCCTACTCCTCGAGTCTGACCAAGGAGAAGGGTCGAATGAGTATATAAAGATCGTGCAGCTCGTCTGTAGGACAGCTCATGATAGGCCCAATCGGTTGTGCATCGACGCGTAGTGCATAACGACTCGGGATAAGACCGACCGATCGAGGGTAGAGATATAACCGATCGATCAATCATAGGTATTAGGTCGACCGGTTGAACGTAGACGCCTAGTCAAAGCATTGAACTTAATCATTACTTACAGCACGTATCCATTGGCGAGTTTTCAAAATTTGAAATGAAATATCTTTGTAACCGTCATACAATTGTCACACTCGTCCTTTCAACTGTTGCGTCATACAGCTGTCAAAGATCGAGCGCATCATTTCAACTGCAGTGTCGCTCCGGATATCTGACAACCCTAATTCGTGCGGCTCAGATTTTACCACGCGTCCAACTTCGATTGGTGCGTTCGTTCAGTATTCTGTTATGAATGCTCGGGATTGACATACTTCTTCACTTTTTGCGTGTTCGATTTTTTGATCCTTGTTTCCTCTCTTATTCATCGTCACACAAATCCCAACTCCAGTCTCTAAACTAGGTACGTCCTTTTTCCTTTCCTTGTTTTGTAAGTTTGATTTTCAATAATCATGTCGTCGACTAGCCTTAGAGAATTTAGACTTAGGGACGAAGCGGTCTCCTCTTCCTTTTTTGACCAAGCACTAGTGGCCGGAGGTGCTTCGCAGAATGTTGGGCCGCTTGTGATAGTGGCGGAAACAGTGGAGGCACCGGAGGCAGGGGGAGTGAAGCTCCGGATGCAGAGATAGATAAGGAAATCGTGGCGGATGACCGGATAGACGGGCGAGTTGTTGAGAAACCTTCGTCCTACCAATCAACGATGACCGTAGGGGAGTTGAACCGATCGGTTCTTAAGAATAACATCCCTCATCCTGGGGACTCAGATTGGCCGCAAAGAGTGAGCGAATTTACAGTAGTGCGGGGGGCTACTTTGTTGTTTCAGACAGCTTCTTCTCGGTTGGTGGTATGAGGCTTCCCTATGCCCCGATCATCGATGAAGTTGGTCGTGTATATAAACTGTCGCCGACCCAATTTCCCCTAAATAGTTGGAGGCTTATGAACGGTCTCGCCCTGTTATGCCATCACTTCGGATGTCCTCCATCGCTCGATATTCTAAGGCTTTTCCTTAGGATGAACCAAAGCCCATTTGCCGGGGGTGGGATCCCCCACCTCCAGTACAGAGATGCGCGGTATCGCCCCGCTGGGACAGCTTCGTCAATTAAGGCCTGGAGGACGAAGTACTTCTTCGTGAGGCCCCCGGGATCTTCTTTCGGGTCCAGGTCGTGGAGGTATCCCTTAGCCGAGCGGTAGAACAATGTTTCCAACCTGTCCTTTACTGAAAAAAAGATTGAAGTGATTGGTCAAATTAAGGCGCTCGGTCGGTATAATTTCGATCGGCTTGTTCTGGGGTATCGCGGAGGGATATCGGCCGATACATTTTTAGTTGGTCCCTCAGCTCGGATTAATGGGTTAGGAGGAGAAACTGCCCCTTCTGGTTGACTCCTCGTAGTTTAATTGTTGTGTTTCTTACGAATATTAATTTCGATTTCTGAACTGCTTGTATACTCGTGCAGGCATAGCAAAACTCAAGGATTTCGACGGGTCCTCCAGCTCTCCTAAACCCCAAAGCCAACCAAAAAAGCCTAGATCTTCTTCGAAGGCGAAGAAGCAGAAGAAGGAGGTAGAGGGCGGTGAAGACACGACTGAACCGACGATGCTGGACCCATCTACAACATTGTTGGCCCTTCCATCTACTGAGGAACGACCTGATGAGCCTGCGTCGTTGCCGATCCGATCGGCGGTTGAAGGCCGAGCGAGCTCAGAGGAAGAAGAGGAACCACCACTCAAGAGAAAGAAAACTGCTCGGAATCTCGAACAATCGCCCTGCCGGTCAGACAAGGGTAAGGGGAAAGAGCGAGCGGCCCGGCTTGATAAGGGCAAGGGGAAAGAGCGAGTCTTTAGCGGCAGAAAATGGGTGTCCACGATCAGTCTTAATAAGACTGCGTCGCTTAGGGACGTCCAAGTCGCCCTGCAAATTGCCCAGAAGGGTGTTCCTCCTGAGGACGAGAAATTTTTGGATACGCTGAACAATAAAGAGCTGGTGGCTAGTCTCGTCCGTGGTTGTGTCAGGGATATGGCATTCGCCTCTACGGTGTATCATCGTCTCGATCAGCTCGATGAAGTAAACCACACGATGGACCGGGAGGTTCACGATCTTCTTAAGCAGGTCAACACTTTGAGAGCTAAGCTTTCAGAGGCGAAGGAGGAGAAAGACGTTTTTTGGGCTCAGCTCTCTCCGCTGGAGGAGGAGAAGAGTGTATGGGAGGAAGAGAAGAGCGTTTTGAGAGCTCAGCTCGTGTCTGGGGAGGAGGAGAAAAGCAAAGTAGTTGCCTCCAGAGATGAGCTAGAAGGCGAGTGCCGAGCGTTGCGGGAGGAGGTGCTCAGTGCCAATTCGAGAGCCAAAATAGAGCAGGAGCTCCAACGGAAGTTCCTCCACGACTGCCATAAAGCAGTGGTGGATAAGGTAAGGGCTGAGAACCGACTGTTTGAGCTGCAATGCTCTGTCAAGGAGCAAAGGATTGAGGCCATCAAGTGATGGAAAAGGCGGTTCTTACAGGATGAGTGCTTAGAGTTTGCTTGTGACTTGTCCATTTCGATCCTAAAGAATTGCTACGGCGTTTACATCCCTGACAGGTCGGATGGTCCTTCATTCGAGGATTATGCCGAACCGATGCTTCCCACTGCTCTCGGCCTTTCTCTGGAGGAGGTGAGGGAGAGAGTCGAGGGAGATGAGGAGCTGGACCTTAGCTCGGATGAGAAGGACGAGCGATCTCACGGGGATGTCTCTCCAGTTGATCCCTCAGACCCCGCTCCTTCCCCGGCTGCTCTGCCGACCTCTAAGACTTCTCCTGATGCCCAGGCTGTTCATACTTCTCCTTCTGCTAATTTTTAAAGCTCACCTGGTCGGGCTTGTGACCAGCACAAATATGCTAAAAAATGAAATTTGTTTTTGTCCTCCATTATTTCGATATATCGTGTTTTTGCGTTTGTTTTCTTTATTATCGATCGGTAGAAAGGTTCGATGGAACCACTCATGGCCGAACGATGTTGAGTCCGAGCGATCCAAGATTGTTTTCTTGGCATCGCCTGGTTCCAAGGATTTTATCTTGGCAACCTGGCCGAGCGTGGTCGAGGCCGAGCGATCCGAGATTAAACTTCTCGGCATCGCCTGGTTCCAAGGATCTTGTCTTGGCAACCTGGCCGAGCGTTGTCGAGGCCGAGCGATCCGAGATTAATCTTCTCGGCATCGCCTGGTTCCAAGGATCTTGTCTTGACAACCTGGCCGAGAGCGGTCGAGGTCGAGCGATCCAAGATTAATCTTCTCGGCATCGCTTGGTTCCAAAGATCTTGTCTTGGCAACCTGACCGAGCTGAAGAGAGGTCGAGCTGAAAGTAGGCCAAGCTATCAGTTAGTGGAATCTTCTCCTTTTGAACAATTTGGTGAGATTTGGCTTTGCCGAGAAATTTGAAAACCTTTATTGATGATGATAGGGCGTGGGCCATTAAAAAACCTGACTGACAGGGCCAGGAAAAAGGTACCCACAAGTTGTGCACAAGAGTATGAACAATAATAAACAAAGAAAAACAAGTGAGCTAAAATAAAGCTTATCTATTGGTAGTCCATTCGTATTGCGTAGGATGTAGGAGCCGTGTCTAGCTTGTCTGACGACTTGATAGGGTCCTTCCCATATTTGACCGAGCTTCCGAGGATGCTTTTCAGCTGCTTTGGCCTTTCGCAGGACGTACCCCCGACCTTTATGTCGATCGGTCTTCTTCATCCAGTATGACCCGTTGAGTTTTTTCTGCAGGGTTCATCCTCTAGGTTTCTTCTTCGGCTCTTACATCGAGGGAACTTGTTAAAACTACCGCCCCGTCTAGTGTCCTTGTTTCCGCTAAGTAGCATTCCCTAGCGATTCTCTGCTGACCCCTGACAACACGGACTCCATGGGACGTTGGGAACTTCATTGCTTGGTAGTA
>JANKYF010000224.1:51613007-51624596 GCA_029829435.1 Erythroxylum hondense | reverse complement strand
TAAATGTTCCGACCGACTGAGGCTCGACGGGCTGCACGTGGCCCGGAGACCAACCCACTGGCCTGTTGACTTTGGCCCACCTATAGACTATGGGCCAGGCCCACCTAAAATAGTTTCAATGGCCCAGGCCCAATCCCAATCCCAATCCCAGTCTCAGTCCGAACACGGTTGACATTCCTAACTTCATTTATTGGATAAAAAAATTATGTAAATGTTCTGTTTCATTAGTGAATCCACAAAACAAAATAGGGCGGTCGGCCCGTTTTGAGGCATTTTTATTCATTAAATGTTAATAGCGGCCAACCCTACTGGCCTAGTTACTTACAAGTGCAATGTTATGAAATTGTTAAATACTGAAGTTTAAATTGATAACCTACTTACTAGCCAATTTCAAGAGTAAATCAATCAAAATGACTACGTGAAACGTGAAATAATCGTTTATTGCATGTTGTCCTGACTTTTTTGCAATAAAAGCTTAACTGTAGTGAAGGTCCATCTCCATCCTATCCAAAGACCACAACAGTATTCTATGACCCTATCCTAGGCCTGAGCTGAGGCTGAACCCAATCAGCCACATTAACTTGTCACTGAAAGTCAGATCAGATGACCTCAAGCCCAAATTAAAGTAAATAAATAATTCCTCATGTGTTCCTGTCCCCATTCCCCAATGCCAACCCTACTCAATAGGTACCTGGTTGGTGTACAGTCCTTGGAATTAGATCTGAATGGTAGCTTTCAATCTAGCAAATTTTTACTTTTCAGATAGGGATAGGGTCCACTTAGCTATCTTTCAATCAATTAAAGAAGTTTAAGAAAACCCAACAAATAAATTTATTGTCTGTTTCTTTAGCAATATGTTTGTAATCTATTATCTATGTGTTCCAACTCCCAGGCAAGACAAGGAAAACACTCTCATTGATTAGGCCAGTGGGACTCTTGTTTCTGAGCTTGCATTCACAACCCAGGTGATATGAACTGTCCTCGCAGAGAAGGGCCACACCACCGCCAGAGAAAAAGTAACACTAATAACAACACCAAGCAAGAAGCATCAATTTCAGGGGGGAAAATATATATATTAATTCATCACCAGACTTGGTCTACTTAATTGGTACATACACAGCCAAATTATTTTATTGTCTTACGTCTTATATCTTAAAAAATGAAACGTAAGAATATACATTTTAAGTGGCCAATACATAGCATAAAGCTTTTATATTAATCTGATTCAAGACCACGGCTTTTCGGTTTTTATTATATATATAGTCATGTTTTTTGGGAGTTAAATTCAAATAAATGCATTAATTCAACTTATGAGATTTTAATTAATTCAACAATAATCCATTAATTCTTCCAATTTTCACGAGTGTAGAGGGCAAGATAATTTCTTTTCCTTTCCGGAAATTGAAGTTTCCTAAGCAACTTCGCCATCAAAGAATGAAACAATAGGTGAAAATGACATTGGCCTGTAGACTTGCTTGTGTGAAAGTGAAACATTGACAAAAAGTCCCTCAAACAAAACAATTATACCTTTATCACATCAAATCATCCCGCACCTCTCAAATTATTGAAACTTATTTTCTCTCCCAATATTCGAAATTGTTACTTAAATAATTACTGTACCTTAAAATTTTTTAAAAAAAAAACAAGACATGATCGTATCAGTAGAACAACCTAGTGAATCCAAATTGAGAAGGTCTAGTGTTCCGATAAGGAAAAGCAAGGTATTAGGTAAAGGGTACTTGTTGCTTTGCATATTATATGTTTAGGTTTTAAGAAACCCTCATCCTCTGGTCGACCTTCTTGTTGGTTATCAAGTAACATAACATCACCTACAACTCTACCTAGTAGAGCTACGACCTGCAGCAGTAGGTCCAAGGACACAGAAGCTTCATATTCACGGCGTTCGATATTATACCGTTCATTGTCTTGAATATCTTAATTGGATCGAGTGAAGCAACAACTTTTTAACCCTTGATCAATCATTTTTCTTAGATTTTTTAGTAATACTAAGAGAACTGCGTTTCTATGGCTGCTTAACCAAACTTCTTGTGTTCCTCCAGCATAATGTATTCCTCCTGCAATTAATCTCAAATAAGAATTGAGAATAAGAGGATTAAACTTAAACATATAAAAAGTGAACTCTGACGTAGAATTTGAGTCTTTATGAATGAATTATATCTTAGAAGAATGAATATCTTTCAACTTCATTTTTATTCCTTATACCACCGTCTCCGGCTGTCGGCTTAGGGCGGCTGCACCATGAAATCGAAATCATATTCCATTTGGCTATGTAACATTAACTTTTGGTCCTATTTGCCAAAGCATTACTATCCAATTTGGAGTTTTACATGAAATGGTGGGGATTTGAAAGCCAAGTGTCTTTTGACAGAGTTGATTAGAAGAGAGAGAGAGAGAAGGACCAAAAGTCTTACCAAATAAAGGTTGCAAATCCATGTGCCTTAAATTCATGTTCACCTGTTGTTTCTAGACTCCACCATGTTATGCAATGACTAGCTAGTAGCATTCTGAAATCAATAGCTTGCAGTGAAGTACTCAATCGCGGTTACAAAGGTTGCTATAATAGATAACATAAATATCTTTAGGGTTATTAAAGCAACCACTTGATCTCCTTTTGTCCCTTTTTTTTGCAAAATTAATGATTTCATGTTATTCTAGTAAACATTAAGGTACAAAAACCTTAAATACATAGCAAAAACAATATATCTACTATACACAATTACAATAGACCCCATGTAGCTCTAGCTAACTAATGTTTGCTTCATTTTGTCATTTACGTAGAAGTAAGAAAAAAGGATAGAAACAGAAGACTAAAATTTTAGCTTAATTAAAGGTGTTCAAGTAATGAAATTAATGGATTGATTAATAATTAACAACCCCCAAATTCTCGAAAAGAGAAACTAGAAGTCTTCTCTGGGACTGGGATGTTCCCTCCGGCATGGCGTAGCCCTAAAGTGAGAGATACGTCTCCTGTGGTCCCAAACCTTACGAGTGTAGACCCGATGTCTGCAACATTGGCATTGGCAGAGGTGGTCCCATAATGTTCAGCTGCAGCCATGCTTCCACGCCGACAAGTTTCATCGGCCAAGTCATGGAAAGTTTGGCCAAGTGGCGGTGGTGGCGCCATATCTGTGGTGGTTGTGGTGGAGGAAGTGGAGGGTCTTGCTTGGTTTTCCGAGAAGCACTGTCTATTGATTGTAAGGAGTGAAGGGTCACTATCAATGGCATTGATTTCGGATCTTTTGCCTGCTGGTGATGTTAGTATTGTTGTTGACAGTGTTGGTGCTGCAGTTGTCGTTGCTGTTGTGGCAACTGGTGGTGCTGTGGATGTTGTTGTTGTAGTGGTATTAGTAGCACTAGTCGTAGGCATTGGTGCTTGTGCAAGACCACTGTTATTGTTATAGTGGTTTTGTTTCTTTTCTCCATCTCCTCCTGTTCCTTCTGAGTCTTCCTCTTTGTTCTCTTGTTGGTACATGTCTTCTACCATTGGTTTCCACAATCGGACCCTCGCATTTATAAACCAATTTGATACCTAAGATCATAATATATTAGAGGACTCATTACGCTATCCAACTTCAATACTTCATCATCTATCATATGGAACAAACTAAAGTAGTGGAATCTTAATTATTTCTAATATAAACAAAGATCTCTAACTTCAAATGGGTCAAGTAAGGCACAATTTGGTATACTAATCATTCCAATCAAGGGAACTGTGCATGATATTAATGATAAGCCCAGAATAAGCATGGTAATACATCTTAATAGTCAATTTCTTCTTTTTTTGGCAAACCTGTGACAAGTCCTCAAAGTCAACGCCCGCCACTTTATAACACGGACGAAAGTACATAAAGAGCTGAAAAATAGCATCAACTCATGCATGCATATTATGGGTCTTGTTAGAATGAGAAGATAAGGTTAAAAGTTGTTTATCTACTCTTAAACGTCTAAACGTTTTAAACATGCAAACTCAACTGGAACTCAGTGAGATAATAATAATAATACTAGTTTGGGACATGAAAAAGAGAACATAAATACTAAATCAAATGGTAATTAACAAAATAACTTTAGAGATACTAGTATTGGCTTGGAAACGCTCGTTCCTATTCATGCCTTTTGCTTGTTATTCAATACTATTAGTTAACAAGAACAAGAGTACGAAAATCTGGTCCAATATATCTCAACCATTCAATTTGTTACGTTGGATGGTTGAGATGTGTTGATAACATGGGAGAATTGAGCGGGACAGAAGTTCTGTTCCCTTTTATTAAGAGCAAAACATAAAAGCTATCCATGCAAGACCTCGAAAAGACGTGCTTTATCTAATGGACATTACACTATTTAAGTTCATAATAAAAAGGACACTTTATTTATTAACCTGGATGACTGGCTGTCTTATCTGTCGGACATTAAAGACATATAAACACGTACTTGTTTCAATATGTAATGCCCTCTATCGTGTGAATTATATGCGGTTCTAAGCTTTTCATGGGAATAACTTGCACGCTTATCTAGATGAAAACAATTTAGGTCACATTTTGCACGTTCATACTTTTAGTTGTAATCCTAACATCTTGGTGATGACACCTTAGAAGAAGGCTAGAACAGTTCATCATAAAGAAACTCTAAAACAAGATCTACAAACTTGGAAGTACTGACAGGGGAGGTTTAAGAACTGAGAAATGGCAAATAACAATTTCTACAAGTCAAAAAGAACACGACAAGTTTAAGATTCAAGGTACAAATTAAACTGTGTAAATTAATGGCTGGTCTCGTGTGGTTGGCCAGTGTTATTTGAGGACAGAGAGTGATTCAAATTTTTGTCTAATCTATCATGTTCTTGCAAACACTCTTAAATACTTGTGATTTCCTTCACTGTTTAGTTATTTATGTCTACTTCAGAATCAGATTTTTCAATGAAAATGAAGCCGAAATAGATGTATCTTTCTCGGAGGCAAATGCATGCAAGAAACTTGAGAAAGAAACACAAGACCATGCAAGTTATGATGAGCTTACAGATGGTTTTTTCCAAGCCTCTCATGTTGTTCTTTTTCATTTTCTTTATTAAATTTTAGTTTCAATCTCTTTTTAACCCTATGAGGGAGGCTGGATGCGTTGTTCTGATGCTCAGTACAAGAGAGCCCAAAAAACGTGAAACCTTGTTCCTAGGTCAGGCTTGAGGAGAGAGTGGACATATAGAGAGAGACTACCAACCTGATTTCTTGATAAACCTGTCTGTCGAGCCAATAGATGCTTATCTGCATCGCTTGGATACCTGAGAAAGAGACCAGAAAATGGCATCAGACACCTTACTAAAAGCGTATAAAGAGACACCGATGCTTTATGTACCCCTAGATTGGATATTGTTTCTCTGCACGGGCGTGAGAATCTAAGAGAGGAAAGATCTGATCAGCACACTAGCAGCGATCAGAGGTACCAGTAGTTTAGAGGACAACTACAGCCACTGATCAATCTTATTATGTACCTACCTCACTTACTCTAAAAACAGAGAAAGTGTGTGAGAGACAAAGGTCAAGACAACTAGGAAAAGTTGTGGCCAGTGAAATTATACTTTAAATAAAGTTGGTTTTTTTTTCATATTAACTAATTTCTGGGTCTGTCTGTAAGGTCTAAATAGGCAAATAGAAAGCCTTTAAAAACTTTTGCGCTGACAAGACAACATCCAAGGACACTGCTTGCTGTTCATCGCTTTAATCACCAATAACAAAAAAATTAAAGAAAAAAGGTAACAGATAAAGAACAAGGACTCTACTTGGATCTTGTGTATCCATCATGTTTAACTAATCATAAAGTATGATTACCTTATCTTGAACAATAATTGATCCTGATAACTTTAACTTTCATTGATTATCATAATCGGGCAAGGATAAAGTAAACGTACGGGTGGAGAAAATGCTCAAAAAGCCAGGCTCTCAAAATGTTGACAGATCGTTCAGGTAAGCCTCTTTGAGGCCTCCAAGCCTCTTGTTCCATCATGCCTATTTGGTGAAAGGCTCTTTGCTGTCTTAGGCTTTGTTCTAACAACCTTAGCCTTGGTGTCTCTCCTTTTGTGATGCCTGAGGTCCCAGTTCCGTCTTTTTCTCCAAGTAGCTCACAGCTGTGCTTCAATTGTGCTGCTATAGCATCTTTTAGACAACGAAAATGCCGAGACATGGCCTTCTGGGCAAGTGCTGTGTAAGGAACTGCGGCTCCATACCCCATCACTAGATCGAATGAGTTCACCACCATTTGCATTTGTTCGCAGTAATGGTTGTATCGTCGATCGACCTGCATTTTTCAGATAAGAACATCAACGGACAAAGTGACAACCGTTAATCAAATTTCATCAATCCCAATGTTCCATAAAAAACAAAAGGAAAAGAAGAAGAGTAGAGGAGGGGAGTACGAAGGTGATTGTCACTGAATATTGATCGACCATTTAAAGACAAATAAAAAAGCTGAAAGCTACAGTGGCAATTAATGTGAAGATACTAAGAGTCATACGTTACCAAGGAAGAAGCAGTAACATATCAACATCTTTATTTTGCAGATGAACAGAATTCAAGAAAGGATATAAATAATAGTATTATGCGTGATATTGTTTGCTGATGTTCATGAAGCTTGGGAGGGGATGCTCATACTGATGACAGTGAAAGAAAAATAACAAGTTCCCCTTACAAGATTATTATGACCATCATAACACTCTTTGTCAAGACATTGTTGCTCTTAAAGGAAACCAGAAGAAGAAGAATAAATGCTTGAATCAGACTGGTACAGTGAAATGATTGTCAATGGCAACGAAGAATATCCTCGTGTTCTTTCGCTACCCTCTTCTTACCCGATTCAAACTAATTGACAGGCTTGCTTGTGTATGTTTAAACAAAATAGAATGAGAAGAAAAGGTAAAGAAGTAGAAACAATAAACAAAAACTGAAGGTTCCCAAGTCAACTACCATTATGTAATACACCATATTGGCTTTCTTTTTCTCTCTTCTCTTAAAGATTACTATGACAGGTATGGACAGTTGCTAACATAATAACTTCCCTACGTAAAACGGTGGCTTAACAGTCATCTTCTCAATCAGGAGAAACGTCGCTTCTTGCTGGACTCATCAACCTATAACAGTAGTCTCTCAGGTTCTTTAAATTGTACAATGATTACTCGAAAACACAGCCTCTAATCAATCAATCAGTGTAAACTCGAAAAGATTATACATTTTTGTTCACGGAAACATAAATGACAATTAAGCCAACTATACCTCCTAGATCTTACGAAACCCTATTGCCACAAAGCATGCTTTTTGTAAAACTTTTTGTATTTGATGATCTTAAAATATATAGAGCAAGAAGTGGTTGGAATTTTTATGTTTCTCTGTCCCCATGGTTTTGAAAATTAATGGAGTAATTGAGTTAAATAAAGGAAAATGATGAGTCTGGACTATTGAAGAAGAGGGAAGGTGGAGAAAGAGAAAGAGAGAGAGAGAGAGATTACATGCCTCATCAAGCATCGTCAAAAGCTTGACCTTTCTCCTCTGATGCTCGATTCTATCAGCGGCCGACAAAGGAGGGACGTCCTTTGTTGAAGAACAAGAACCGCCGCCG
The DNA here is from genome assembly GCA_029829435.1 of Erythroxylum hondense. Lineage (NCBI taxonomy): Eukaryota > Viridiplantae > Streptophyta > Magnoliopsida > Malpighiales > Erythroxylaceae > Erythroxylum > Erythroxylum hondense. The sequence continues at coordinate 51,616,976 of JANKYF010000224.1, read as the reverse complement.
CTGCCACCGCTTCCCCCACCGACGGGATTATTGGAACTAGGGTTTGAGTTGTGTCTACCCAACTTGTTCTTCTTGAACTGTCCTCTTCCAACACTACAAAATTCTTCTAGCAACTCTTGTGCTGTTTTCACATACTTGGAGTTTCTTAACACATTCACTACTCCTAACGAAGACCCAAATCCAATATGAACTTGGTGATTTTGTGGCCCTTGTAAATGCAATGACTGGTGTTGAACTTGACCACCAAAATTTTTGTAATATTGGCTCGCGCCAGAAGATGAACCTCCAGCTCCTTGATTATAATATAAAAGTCCACCATCTCCCATCCTTAGTTCTTCAGCTTTCGCTACATCCAAATGTTGTAACGATGATGATAATGACAAAGAAAGTCCTTGTCCTTCCACAACACTGCCGATCTCACTCGGGTTATTGACATGATGAACACTAGTGTTTCCAGTTTGGTGTGAACTGTCAGGAACCCATGTCAATAGCGGTGGAGAGATCACAGTACTAGCGCCAAAACCTCCTCCAGGTCCTGAGACACTAAACTCTGGAAGAGAAGTTGATGGGTTAGGAAGCAACACGTGAAGTGTAGAAGAAGTTGAAGGTGGATGTGGGTGAGAAGGGGTTGGAGATGGTGATCTGGGCTGTGGATTCATGAGAAAGAGTTGCATGGCAGCAGCTGAATCCTCATTAATGCCTGAAATCTGATGATGATGATGATGATGTGCCAGACTACTTTCTCGGTTATCGTGATTCTTTGAATCTCCTAACGGACCTAATCCTCCTACCATGTTTTGCCTGTTGTTGACGTACCAGTCATTGGTTGCTTCTTGTTGTTGTTGCCTCCGGTAATTAGATTGCAACTGCTGGTCCAACAATTCAGTAGCCGTGGCTGGTACTCCACCGGGAGGAAAATTAAACATCTCCGACAACATTCCGGCTGCTTCGTAGACCGGTAGGCCTCCGGAGACCTCCTCTTCGATGCCTACCAATGGTGGTGGAGGTGGCTCGTAGCTTGCTTGAACTCTAAGTTTATCTCTACGGATCTGTCGTGCTAAGTGATGCTGGTGTTGGTGTTGCTGTTGTTGTTGGTGGTGATGTTCCTGACTGCTTCTCTCGAAGCCATTCGAGAAGGAGAAGATAGTCTCATGGTAGTCCTGTTGGGACATAGAATAATCAGCAGAACTTGAATTACTGCTTTGGATTGGAGCAATTGGCTGGTGATGAGTTGTAGCTATCTTGAGAATTGGATGAAGAAGTGGAGCTGCTATCCCCATATCAGTATCTTGACAATCATCATCTCCTGTAAAATCTCCCCGCCCCTTTGCTCTATCTTTCTCAATTCACCTGCTAGATGGATCCGTTAGAGACACATCAAGCCAAAACAACCAACACCCATCTAGTAAAAACTACACCTTTAGATATCAAGAGAAGACCAGGAGATGAATAGAGAAATAAACAAGAAAAACTATCAAACGAGTCTCCTTTTTACGATAAAATTTGTATAGTTTGGGCTTTGTTCATCGTCTAATATATCTATTTATACACACAAACAGACACACACTTGGAAGTATACCTCTAGTGAGTTGCAAAGAGTGTGAAACGATGTAAAGCTTTCGGACATCGTTTTCTCTTCTGGGGTACAGAAAGCTTCCTGAATTCCCACTTCTCTCTCACTCTCTCTCTAACTGGTGCTGTCCTCTGTCTGTCGTCTCTCTCTTTTTCTTTCTCTTTGTGCTTGCTCTTTGCCGCACTAGCAAGTGTGCCTTCGTAATCACTAATCACCCCTCTCTCTTGAGAGGTTTATATTCTCAAAAAAATAAAATTTATAAAAGGAAAAAAAAATGGAGGCTTTGGAGGAAGAGGTCTCCATGTGTCCCACAGAGCCATGCCAAAAGACCAAAAGAAATTAATTATACAAGGAAAAAAGAAGAGGTCGCATTTTTAAAATCTTCAAGTAAATTAATAAAATGATTTATTATTATATTAACCGGTGCATTAAAAAAAAAGAACAATTGAAAATTAATCACTAATCACCTGCGACATGGTTGAGGGCAATTTGGTCAATTGAAAATTAGAAGCATACACATCCACAAGAAAGGAAGAGACTGACAAGCAACTGGGCTCTTTTACAGAAGCTTCGGGATTATATTGTAATGAGAAATGAATCATATTAATTCAGTGTGAAAAGACGAAAATGTCACCTCAATACGTTGGCTATAATTGTCATTTTCGAAACGTCATTTGGAAACCAACACAAACTACGGAATAAAATAGAGATAAGGTCAGTACGAAGTCATCTCAAATGATCCAAACTACCACCATCCTTCAATTTGATTTGTGTGACCATAATGCCCTAGCTGATGATTATTTCTAACCCCGAATAAATTCCCAGTTGGTAAGGTCAATTCGGACAACTCAAAGTCTTTCTATTTTCTCTTACGCGCGTTAATACGACGAACCGCGGGCAATTGTAATTGGCTTTTGGCAACATAGGAAAGGCCACACGCAAAAGATGAGTGGCACGTGCCATAGATTTGGGGGCTCGGGACAAGGTAGGTCTGTTTTCGTGTATTTGTATGTATAGAGGAAGGAAAGGCGCTGTGGCCTGAAAGGCACATGTAACCGTTTTAAGGTTTGGCAATGTCAAGATGGGCATGTTTGGTTCCCCTTATTACATGTCGAATTGCTTTTCCTTTTTTTCTTTTTCATTAGAAAGATAGTCTCTATTATTAAACTGTTATCCTTGTCTTGTTCATTTTTTGTTAGTTTAATGCTAAAACATTACAACTTTAGCGGATTGATGAACAGCGCATTATGGTTTAGGAGATGACATCTAACTTGGATGAAAATGACTACAAAGGAGCATTTCAAATAGACATAAACTCTCCCGGGCCTGCGACTAGGGGCCCTTGGAGTTGGGGATCAACCTTTTGGTACAAAAAGACATAAACTTAATAGTGAACTCACTTTTGCCTAAAATCAACTAGTACTTTTTATCACTTTTGTTATTAATTTTGAGAGGTGAAAGGGTAGAATCTCGTTTTCGATTTAATTACTTGTTATTATTTTTAATTTATTGTTACAAAATCAGGTACTGGTGCCAACTATAACAGGATATATACTTAACTATTAAGCAGGTTGGCGTGTGAAAGAGGTACTACTGCTGTTGTTGATTGATATATACTCCCATCTCATGCAAAACTTGTAGATGGAGTTGGATTTGCAGTTATTATGTCTTCTATTCTATAGTTATGTTTGGTTATGATATAGCATCCTTAAGTTTCACTTCCACCATTCCTAGAAGGTTGAACTCGACTCCTAGTTTTCCTACAAGATCTAATTCACCCTCCTCATTAACACAATTCTAGTGCTATAATTAATGAAAAAAAAGAGATAAATTTGATATATATGTAAACTCATGAATGCTAATTTAGTTGAAGATAACCGTTCGTACATTCAATGAAACGAAAGTACAATAATGATTAAAGGTGTGATAAGGATCAAGGTCTTTTTAATGTTATAGTTCGATCTTGATTCCACTGTTGGTTTTGAAAAATATTTCAAAGACTCGATGTAGGCACATCGCTTGAGAATGTAAGACACCAAGCGGTACCCATTACTCAAATCAATGCATTGTTCATCTAACATGCTTGCATCTTCTTTAATGGCTAGCTTGGCCCTCTGTCGACAAGGGTCCCTCGCAAATGAGATAATTATATGTAGTGCATCAACGATTTGTCTCAACTATAAGTTGTCAACATATATATAGCTGTGAGAAGTTAATGAACCTCACACCAAATGTCATATATATATATATATATGAAATACTACTAATTAAAAATATTAAAATACTTTCCCACTAAAATTGCAATAATAGGAATTGGCAATTCGAAACACAATTTAAACCAAAAAAAAAGTAACGAAAAATTCCATATTTTTCAATATAAGTACTTTATACTCACC
>JANKYF010000224.1:51513152-51526600 GCA_029829435.1 Erythroxylum hondense | reverse complement strand
AAGAAAATTAATAATAATAATAATAAAAATAAAATAATAATAAGAAGAAGAAGAAAATTATTGATAATAACAACAACAACAACAGTAACAAAAATAACAAGAATAATAATAATAATAATAATAATAATAATAATAGGGAGAAAAGGTTTCTATTCCGCGTTTCACGAAATAGGTAAAGACAAGGGAGAGGTATCTTTAGCTATTCCTGAAGTGTAAAAATAATTAAACCTGAGATTAGTTATTCTATAACTATTCATTAGGAATACATTAGTAATAGAATAACTATTCCACTCAACCAAACATGCCATAAGATCAACTCCAACTTTCCAAATTTTCTAGATCAAGCTTCAAGCTGATTTCATTCTCTTCTCTTCTTCTATTTCATTTTCTTGTATGCTAAATCTAAATAGTTATGTTTTGAACATGATTATGGATTGCGAAATCTATATTAGGTTTTATTCTAGAATTGTTTTGTATAACTTTTACCTTGTTGAATTTAATATATACTACTTTGTGATATTTGTTTTGTTCTTACTTGAATTAAATCGAGATATTGAATCAAAATATTTGTGTTAAGTTACGTAACGAGAGTTAGTACTTTAATAGACTTACAAATATCAAGTTAATAAGCAATTTAAGAGAGATCTTAATTGTGAGTTAACTATCCTTAGGATTGTTTCAAATCCAAATAAGTAGTTAGGGGTAATTTTGAGAAATTGAGAGATTATAACTCAAATTTTATCTATTTCAATTGAGATTACTTGATTAGATCTCGAGAGAGGGTAATCAAAACCTTTAGATAGCTAGGATCAAGCATAGTTAAATTCACAAGGTGAAGAGAAGACAAAATAAGGATGGAATAATCCCTAAGCCTCCATCATTGAGTAACTTTAATTTCACTGTTTTCTTTTACTTGTTCAATCATCAAGTTTTGTTAGTTTACTTTAATTTTTAGTTAATTTAAACTTTTGTTACCTTAGACTGTGTAATTCAAATTGTCATGTTGCAAGAACAAAGAGAGAGACCTATAAGTTATATAGGATAAACTAAACAGTGAGTCCTAAAGTAGTTTTTAAGGTTTATCCCAAATTTAGTGTGAATAGCACTAAGATGAACTATTTAGACAAGCCATTTTGAAGTGTTGTCATATGAAAAATGATCAAGGAGAATTGGAAGATACTACCTCTTTTATAATTTACCCTTAAGAAGTTTCTGTCGTTGATCTTAGAAATGAAACTATTTGTTTAGACAAAAGAAATTAGACCAAGATTAGTACATTGATTATGTTTTTCAAAACCTTGAACTTTTTGCAAATGACGTTGAGAAGACAAAAGTTTTTATATTTGCCACTTTAGAAAAGTCTTTGAGCATTTAGAATTGCTCAAGTTCTTTGAACCTTTCCTTTAGTAAAATTTGTTTTTCAATAAAATATTATTTGTATAAAGTAATTCCAACATTATAAACATTAAATTTGGAAAAACTAATTTAAGTAATTCTTACATAAACAACAACGTTAATTGTTTGAAGTGTTGAAGATACAATTGATAGTCCAAATGTTTGAAAAAAGGGAGAATTTAAAATGTTAATTTTAGGCAAATAAATATAATACATGTCTTACAATTAAATTCCAAAGAAGTGATATGATGCTAACTAATTTTATTGATAATAAGGCTTTATATTGTTTCAATTTTATATTTATTTAATATTCAAAGAAGCTTTTTGCTTACAAATCAATCTTAAGTAGATCATAACAAATTATCACAAACTCTTATAAATTCAAAAAATTTTAAAACCTTACAAAATTTTTTTTGGGGTTTTTTCCTTCCCTCATATGAGAGGAGATGTCACCATCTTCTAAATAAGGCATTCCTTAATATTTATTTTGTCTTTTGTTATCATTTTTTGGATGATGCATTTACAAAAAGCCTACTATTTTTTACTAGCTGATTGGTTTTAATTCTAGTAAGAGATTTTTATCTTTTATTATTTACATAGGCTTTAACTTTTGCCTAGCTCACCATTTGTTGGTTTTTAACTTAATACTCTCTTTCTCTCTTTCTCTTTTCTTTTTGTGTGAAATTTCTACATAAGAGTTGTACTGTTACCAACTTATAGCCCATTCAGATTTAACCATGTTTTTTTTAAATCAAATTTTATCAAATTGACCTAGGATGTAACTTATCAAATTTTAGACCTAGCAAGATATGCTAACTTTTTCCTAGGTTTCCATTTGGTCTTTTTTTTAGCGACCTTTGACTTTGTAGAAAGGAGTGTTTGTAGTTAGAAAAAAATGATAAACTTATAAGTAAGGAACATTAGCATTTTCTCACTCAAGAATCCAAAAGGAAAGGTACTATTATAATGCGAACAATTAATACAATAATAGGAGGAGATTTAAACCTTAGTATAACCTTGATAAGGAATGTTGTAGGGTGATGTGATGTCCAAGCTTAAGTTGTCTTGGGATCACACATTAAAAAAGAAAACACCCAAATTAAATTAATCTTCGAGGATGAAGAAAGAGCAAATATGAGAAATCCTCACAAAGATGATATGGTGGATAATGAAGTTAAGGAAACAATGGCAAATTGTGAAGTCAAAAGGATACTGGTGGATAATGAAAGCTATGTTGACAATTTCTTTTATAGTGTCTTCAAAAAGATGGGTTTTCATGCCTTTGATCGAATTTATAGGGGATCAATTTTGGCTAAAAGGACAGAAAATGGAAGAGAATAAAAAAAATAGTAGATTTACATATTATTCATAGGTCTACATCTTATAATGCCATTTTTAGACTACACTAACTTTACACAATAATGACAATTCTTAGCCTTTATCAATTAACAATTGAGTTCCCAAAAAAAAAGGTGTTAGAAAGGTGTGAGGAGATCAAAACATGTCATGAAGGTGTTATTTGATGTCTTTAAAAGAGAAGTAGAAGATGGAACAATTGATTTTCAAAGACTTATTTATACTACCTTAAGTGATTTTTGACAGTTGAACTTGCAATAGTAGTTCATAAACAAATTGGGAAACTAGGATATGCAACACATAACCTAAACGTTAAAGCAAGAATGATTTAGAGTGAAAGGAAAGAAGTGAAGCAGTTTTTGTTTGAATATAATGATGTCTTTTCTTCGCAACCTTCATAGTTATAAGGGAACAATGTATAAACAATCACCTATAAGAAAAATGTGGATACTTCCTTCTAATTAAAACATGAAAAGAGAGTACTTGTAGAAGAAAGGCACATAGGAATATGGGAAAGTTTGACGAGCTAAATAGTGTATGATTCATTAGGGAAGTTGACCACCCCTAGTGGTTAGAGAATGTAGTGATGATGAAGAAATCTAGTAAAAAACAAAGCATATATGTAGGCTTTAGTGACTTAAAATGTTTGTACCACGGACTATTATCCACTCCTTAAGATTGACTGGCTTGTAGATGCAACATTATGCTATAAGTGGTAGAGATTCATAAATGTTTATTTACACTACAAGCGTTAAGACATTTATTGACAATTTTTTGTGACTAACTATCATTTCATCACAAATATGAGGTTTCTTTGTGTCAAAACAATTGATTGACACTATTGTTTGAATTAACTGTGATAATTTATTTTTTTGTTACTAATGCAATAGTAATTGTGACAATTTAGTATCTTTCACAATTAAATTGTACTATTAATATATTAATAGTGTCAAAAAAATTTATCACTAATTTTTGTCACTAAAAGTATAGGAAATTTTACAAAAAAATAATTTTGGTGGGAATGAATTGTAATCGTGACAAAACATATGTCGATCACTAATATTTTTTATTTGTTGTGACAAAACATAGTATGGTTACTAATATTTTTCTCTTGCTAAAGCGGTTTACAGTCACGCGATATTTTATTTTTTGTCACAAAAATTTTTGTCAATAAAAATTCAATTAGCTAGTGTCTACTTAATATTGTTACAAAAACAAAATTATCACTATGGTCATTACTATTCGTAATTTTTGAGATAAGAAATTTTGTTGTCACTTGATTATCAATTTTTTATTACAAAGGTTATTGTCAATATAAACATAACAAATTAATGATAATTATTTTTGTTATAATAACATATTAAAATTAACCACTCTAGTGATTAATTTTGATGGGTCCGTGTTTTGTGTACCGAGGCGAACTAGGCCCAGCGCACCCCAAGTTAGCATGCAACCACAACCTTCAAAGGTATTGTCCTCTCTGGTCTCGAACTCGAGACCTCAAGGTTTTGTTGCATTTAAATGCACGCCTCTTACCATAACTTCCATTAATGCATGCTATTCATGGTCATTAACTTCCTATAACTTCCATTAATGCATGCTATTCATGACCTTTAACTTCTCATAACTTTCATTAATGCATGCTATTCATGACTATTAACTTCCATTAATGCATGCTATTCATGACCATTAACTTCCCATAACTCTCCATTAGTGATGGGGGTTATGGAAGGCTAAATGGTGTAAAAAATACAGATGATTTTTGTGCATCTTGTGTAAGACAAAAGTGACAGAAAGGTTCTTTCTTACAAAGTCACACACTCTTTTTCTCTCTAGCTCTCACAAGAGTTAATGTCTTTGCTAGCACAAAGAAATAACTCTAGCCATCTCCTAGTAAGGTTTCATCCTCCTATCTTTGGGTGGATTGTCGATAGAGATGATCTACGTTGATCATTGTGATTTACGACAACCTAACATGGAGAATATTAAAGAATGAAGGAGATCGTCAGAAAGGTATGTAAACATCTTACATTTCATATTTTTTGTTTTCTATATCTATATGCATAAGTAGATCTAGTTTTTTAGGTTCTGTTTTATTTTTCACTATGTATATTATATATATATATATATATTATGAGATGTATGATCAGAACCTTACATAACCTTCTATATCCTAGAGAAGACTTAAAATGACAGTTAACAAATAATTTTAATCTTTGATTTTAGTAAAAAATGGCAATTGAGGCATCTTTGATAGATTTAATACCAATTGAAAATTTTCCTATCTAGTATAATGTTATGGAAGTAACTGTTATTCACATCACCCTCCTTAAGCTAAGAGGATCTAGCTTTTGGTATTATAAGTTGTAAAGTATTATAAACTACATTAACGTAAGTTAAGAGATTACTCTTTTTTTGGAGATATCATAACTAAGTCATGAGGCTTCTTTTCTAATTATTTCTAAAAAATTGTAAAAGAGTCTTTATTAAAGAATAACTGCACCTTGAGTGTTTTCTTCATCCTTTCTATTGAAAGCTTCAATTCTTCTTTATTAACTAGATCATTGTGAAATTTGAATGGGATCATTTTCCTTTTATGAGACTTAAGAATATTGATAATCATCGAGAAATCATTAGATAACATAGAAGGCTTCAAAAAAGACTAAGAATTCTTAAAAAGTTGTAAATAAGAGGGATCAAAAGAAATCCTATTAAGTTTTCTCTAAATGAGGTTTGTAACATATTATTTGTTACATGACATAAAAAGAGGATCCAAAAGTTTTAGTTCAGTTAAGGAAAGACTACTGAGACAATTATCATAATCCTTTATAACTAAATACCATCCCAAATTCTTAAAAGGGTAAATATGGGTGATAAAATCAAGATTCATTTATGGTACTACCATGGCTCATTAAATAATTCCAGAGAAATTTCTTAACAATATATTACTAGAACCATATATGAAGGCAATGAAAATAGGGCTATCTAAGAGAAACTTGTAAAGTTTAATATGGAAGAACTAATAAAAAAGAGACTAGAGATTAAGAATGAGTTAGTGGCTATCCTAAAAGGAAATGACTTATGGCTAAAGAGGAAATCTTTGAAAACAATTTAATTTTTAGGATTATTTAGACCCCTTGTTTTCCCAAAGGGGAAAGACTTAGGAGAAAGGGAGTGTCCTCCCTTTGTTATTTAAAATCTTGACCTTGTTAGGTAAGGAGCTAAAAGTTGGTGAGGTACAAATAAAAAGCTTTTTGACAAAGGGAAGTGGATGATGTAGTAAACTGCTCAACTATTAGGATCCCTAGTGTGATTAAATGAATAAGAAGTTAACATCTATAAATGAATCTTCCAAAGGCAACAAAAGAGAGGCAAAGAAGTTACTTTTACTAAAAACTACTTAGGAGACTTTGGGAGAGGCTAAAGTCCCAAAAGGAAGCTTAATGTTATCATTTACCAGTGGAAAACATCATCTTTTAAATCTTCTTAGAAAGCACTAAAGAAAAACCTTTCGATTGGTTTCTAGCTTTTTAAGGGAGATATCAATTTATGTTTCTATTGGAAAATGATATTTACAGTGGTTAGTTAAATATTCTCATCCTTGTCTAACCTAACTATTTTTATAAAATTTGAACGTGCCCCTCTCAAATTTATACTAATGCAAATCCTTGCATACCCAATACATCTTAGGAATGTGGTAATTTCATTCATGAAACTGGAGTCCTGTTTGTACTTACCAAATAACTAATCCCTTTAATGCTCCAATATTCTAAAGGCATGTCATAAATGAGAACCTAAAGAGGAGCTATGTAACGCCCCATCATATACCTTGGAAGTATTATAGCATGTCTAGTGTGTAATAAGAAATGAACATAATGAATGAATTAAGTACATCTAAGTATAGTAAGAGGTATAATGTTACTAAATGTAAAAGACAAGGGTAAATGGATAATTTGTTTGCTTCGGCATGGATATACATACTTATACGTGAAATATGTATGGAAATTTTTTATATGTTTGCTTGGATTTATGAATGTGATGTGAGGGGAATTGATAAAAGAAGTATTCCATAAGTAAATGAGATGTTTTTGGTTAAATTGGATGTATTTTTGTATTGCTTTTGCATAAATAGACCGAAGTTAGTTCTATAATTTGGCCATATATTAGCTTAAAGACCTCCAAATTGGATAATTTCAGTTAGAGATTAAACTAGAGACATACGTCTAAAACTTTCATGAAGGAACTGAAATCTGTTTCTACCTCTAAGAGTTTTTAATTTTATTTTGAAGTTGAATTCTGGCCACTGTTCTTATTTTCGAACAACCTTTAGTTTTTTGGGTATAACTCTCAATATAATTAACCAAAATGCATGAAATTTATTCCATTAGAAACTTGGCATAGAGGAATGAAATAAATTGATAAGATTATAGGCCAATGTTGTAATTAAATGAAGAATAAGGATCAATATGCAATTTTCCTAAAGTCAACTAATGGATTAATAAGATTAAAGCATGAGTGTCCAATAGAATTGTAACACATGGTCCAATAGAATTGTAACATATGGTCCAATATAATTTTAATACATGGTCCAATAAAATTATAACACGTGGTATAATGGGATTGTAATTGTAACATACCACTCTTATAGAGCATATACCTGACATACCGAAGGATATTCGAGAACATACTCTACGAAAATGACATGTTAAAAATGTTAAATCAATGCATTTTACATTTTAATCCATCATATATAACATAAAACATTCCAATAATCATGTTCCATTTTTATTCACACAAGTATAATATACAACAGTTGAAAGATACAATTCTTGATACAATATAATTAAGACATTTGTAGGTACACCTAATCTCGACACTGACCCATATCTAAATGCAGAAGTTACTTCAACTAGACTAGCTAGATATCTACTAAAACTGAAAAAAATGTTGCAATTTTGATGAGTTTATGAACTCAGTGAGTGAACCATTATCGATGTGCTCACTTAAAATAGACATAAATATCACAGTTCAATCAGTATCTCACATCATTTAGAATCAAATCTCATATATCACATTATTCAGAATTTAATACCAGATCACAATATACATCATATTCCAATAAGTCCGTTATGAAAACAAGCATTTTATATAATCATTTCAGAATAATTCAATCAGTCATTTCAATCATTCATATCATCCATATGTACACAAACATAGCATATCATTATATCAAATCAATTCAGTCATTCTTTGCAATTATTCACATGATACATGTAACCATATATATATATATATATATATATATATATGCAATACACATAAGACTCCACTTTCATTTTTATTTTTTTTGTGATTGAGTGCCCATTTAATTGCCCCATAACCATTGTGGATATCAGGCTCATTTCATAACTATCCTGTACTCATTGCGAATACTGGGCTCATTATTAACTAAACATGTAACTCTTGTGCATATTTCCTAAGCTTTAAGATCTTTTTCACATTGGTCACTCTGGTCATAACTCCTTTATTTGATCATTCATATTCATGTGATTAAATGCAACATTTCACATAATATGTTATCAATAACTTTCATTTGGTGTGTACATTCATTTATCACAATCATCAGATTGGAGTCCAGCATTCAACATTTTGCTGAGTACACATTTTTCTCACATTCAGATATAATCAGTAAACACTTCCTATACAATCCTGAATATTTAACTTGCTGGACCCCGCATCCGGAGCCCAGCATTTGGAGTCATTAATTGAAATAGTACTTGCCCTCAACCATACTAAAACTATTTAGGGACATTTGTCATAACTTTCACTGGAGGCATCAAATTAAGGTGTTCTTTAGATAGTTTCAAATAGATCTTGAAGATCTACAATTTTTATGAAGACCTCAAAGATAAATTCTATCGTCGATAGGGTCAAAAGTGGATCAGACCATAGGGTTAGATGAAATCAGACGAAGAGTCACACGAATTGGGAAAATTATCATAACTTTCCCTAAAGATATTAGATTAAGGTGTTCTTTGGATAGTTTTGAAGAGGATGTCAATATCTACAACTTTCATGAAGACCTTGAAGACAAATTCTATCATCTGTAGGGTCAAAAGTGGGACCAGACAATAAGATTAGATGAACCCAAACAAAGGGTAAGACGAATTGGAAAAATAGTCATAAATTTCTCTAGAGAACTCAGATTAAGGTGTTCTTTAGATGATTTGAAAGAAAACTTCAAGATATACAAATTTTATGAAGACCTAAAAGACAAATTCTATCATCTATAGGGGTCAAAAGTGGGACCAGACGATAGGATTAGATGAACCTGAACAAAGGGTGAGACAAATTGAAAAAATGGTCATAACTTTCTCTAGAGAACTTGGATTAAGATGTTCTTTGGATGATTTGAAAGATGATTTCAAGATCTACAATTTTCATGAAAAGACAGATTTTGTCATCTAGAGGGTCAAATTTGGACCAGAAGATATTTGAGTCAAATTTGGACCAGACGTAAGACGAAGCAGAAAGTCAACCTAAGGTGAAGCAGATGGTCAACTTAAGATGAAGCAGAAGGTCAACCTAAGACGAAGTAGAGTCAACTTAAGACGAAGCAGAGGGTCAACCTAAGACGAAGTAGATGGCCAACTTAAGACAAAGGTCAATCTAAGATGAAGTAGAGTTAACTTAAGACAAAGCAGCAGGTCAACCTAAGACGAAGCAGAGTATACTCCTGAGCATCTCCACTCATAAAGATCATAACTTTCGACTCCAATGTCCAAAAATTTCATACTATATACCGTTGGAAAGATAGAAAGATAAGCTACAACTTTCTAGAGGACAACTTTGACTAATTTAGCCTCAATTAGTCTAGTTTTTCCCTTGAAGTTGGCACACAATTTCTACACCTAGGAAAGACTTGGATTTTGAAATGTACAACTACAAAAGAAACATGCACATACACCTTGGAACTTTTCAGTTCTAATCTCATTTGTCAAATCAAAAGAAATTCATACATAACTTTAATTACATATTAACATTTTAATTGAAAATTTAACACATAATACAACATACATAGGATGCTCAATGTTTAACATGCTTATAAAGCTATCCAAAAGTGATCGAACTAACTTAGTTACAAAAAGTTCTAATATCTAGGAGTTTCTAATGCCTTGCAAGAATTGCTAACCTTTTTGTTTTGCACCTGAGGACGGAGTAGTGGGATGAGTTACACAACTCAATGGCTAATATATTTATAGCCATTGGCAATTGACCACATATTCAAGCATATGTTCATGTATATCTAGCAATTCGAGCATTATCAATTTATTCTAGCAATTTAAACATTTGATCAATTTAACTTAAAATTATACCATACAGCATAAACTTCAACCATAAAACATAACACTCAACTATACATCCTACTCGAAAATTTAAAGATGCAATGCACAAAAAATGGTCCAGAGCTCCTGAAACGAAACAAAGAAACTGAAGTTTACACTGTAAACAAAACGAGTTCGAATTCTCAGGATCTCATGGCCTCAAGCAGGAAATCGGAGAAGGCAATGGATCAATGTGCACGTGACTAATGAAACGATTCCTCTCTTGCCCAAGCACATCCAATTTATTCTCAATTCAATCATATGTTCCTACTTTCATGCCTTTTTTTCTTTTCATCTAACTCAAAATGTTATAACCTTTTTCAAGGTATAACATAATCACAATGCATGATGCATTTCCAAACATTCAAAACTATTTCACTTTCAAGCAAAACAATTTTAAGCAAATCAACATACACACACATAGGCAAGAATTTGCCCAATTACACAATAACTACAAATACATTACTAACCTAATTAGCTTGCGAAAATCCAAGTCAAGCTTGCCTTTCCCCTTGCTCTTGGGTAGGATTCCCTTGGTTTCCTAAAACAATCAAGGTTTCATTCAAAACAACATTCCAATAAAATTTATAAACTTCAAAGAAGAAAAATCACAAAAATGCAACAAACACAAATTAAACTCAAATCTAACCTACCCATAGACCATCTAGGTTTAAAAAACTAAGACCTAGTTTAGAAACCCTAAAATTGGGTTCTCGTAATCCATCTTCTTCCAACAAACCTTTCATTCTCTATACCAACCCCTTTTCTTTTTCTCTAACTCCTTCATCCTCAACACAACCCATTCCTTTAATAAATCAAGAAGAAAAGATGGTTAACCTACCTTAACACACTTGATTTCTCTTCTTTTCTTCTTTCACCGAAACCTCACTTCTTCTCCCTTATTTTTCGTTTTTCACTCTCCTCCCTCTTCAATTCATTTTTTTCTCTTCTTAACAAGTAGGACAACTTATTCTTCTTCCATTTCTACCCTTAATGAGTCCAAAAAGTCCATCTTACCCTTCCTTATAAGCTTATGTTCTTTTATGCTTAAGTGATCTCCCAAAACTGTCCTTGAACATCCTTATTACATTAACACTTTAATTCTACTTACCCATTCAATAAATCCTACTAACTTTGACATAATTATAACTACAAAAATTTAATCTATCTAAACCTCAAAATTATTTCAAATCATGCTTGACTTAAAGAAAAAGTTTTCAGGGTCCAACAGTTCCAGTCAAGGTTTTGATAATAACAAAATATAAGTACTACTAACAAATTTTTTTCAATGCTGTTGATGAGAAGGAATAGGAGAATACAATCTTACCGTATCAAAGGATTATTTTAGAAAAGATGATGTTTGCAATATTCAAGATCAATAAAAAGATCAAGACACAACAAGATTATTTCATGAATTGTAAGCTCATATTGATGTCTTTGATAATCTAATACACTCACCATGCATAAACATTTTATTTCATTTCATAGCATGAGTCTTCATATTCACTAAAAGGTATTGAAGTTTTTGTTAATATAAAAGCATTTTGATCTTTCAAATAATCTTTAGGAATCATTTTGAAAAATGTGTTTAATCATATTTGGATTAAACAAATTGATTTTGAACATTTGAAGTTATTAAAATCATGTTTTTTGGGTGATTGGTCGACTTATATGTGTTAGTGGTTGACCAGTATAGGTTAAAGTTATTAAATTTTATGTACCTTGAGTTTGTAGCAACATTAGTTAATATATTGATAAACCAATGTGCCATATTGGTCAACCAATGTGTGTACTAGTCGATCAGTTTTCTAATGGCTAATGAATCTAGAGCTTTCAGTGCTATACTGTTTGATTAGTAGTTCTTAGCGCTAACAACTATTTGGATCCTAAAATATTATAAATAGGTATTTTCTAACTAATTTTTGGATCAAGAAGCTTTTAAGTGTCCTAGGCACACATTTCTAGGTAGTTTTTAATCATTTGAGCATTTATTGTATCATTTTGAGTGTAAGATCCTTTTGTGATTATCAAAGCATCTAAGTGAGAATTGTTTAGTCATAAGCTATTTTTCGGTTTGAGATCACTGTATTGGGTTATCAAAAGTGATTTGGGGTTCCTTTTCACCTTGAAGAACGATTAGGAGGTTCCTCTTTGGTAAAATAAGAAATTATATAAAGGGTATTCTTTGCCTTAAAAGAAGAACTATAATGAAAATCAAATACGAGTCTTGCGAGTGGACATAAGCAAGGATTATTTGTCGAACTATTATAAATTGGATTGCATTTCTCTTTTTTTACCCTATTTTATTATTTACCTTTATAATTTAATTCGTTTACTTGTATTTATTTCTTGCATTTGTGATAATTTGAGACATTATTATCAATTTAGTAAACTTTAGTTAAAATCTTGAATTTACCCAATTCACCTCCTCTTTAGTGCCATTAGAGAATAACAAGTGGTATTACAGCAGGTGTATAGAGCTAGAATTTTAAACAAAATCCTATAAGAAAGTTCATAATGGCATACTTAGGAGCATTGCCATCATCCTTTAACCAAGAGGGTCAAAATATTATTAAAGCCCCTTTCTTTGATAGACATGACTACCTTTATTGGAAAACAAGAATGAAATTTTTCTTTATGGCTGTAAATGTCAATTTATAGGACATTATTTCAAGTGATCCATACATTCCTACTAAAATTATAGATGATAGAAAAGTCCTAAATTGAAAGAAGAATGGGATCCTCAAAACAAAAGATTAATCTCCTTAAATAGTTGTTGGGACCGAAACCCAACTGCTTAAACTTAACGCTTTCACTCTTGCTCTGATACCATCTATGTTGGGACCCGAATCCGGAGACCGGATCCCAACCGAAAAGCAGAAAGCAGAAGAGACGAAAAACAGAATGAAACACAAAACATATATCAGATCATATAACGAATCAAAGAGAATGAAACGAAACAAATGCAAAGCTAACACAAGAATCGGAAACGACTTGAGATCAAAACATACAAATAAAGACGACTCGGGTAGCATTACAAGTGTCCGACATTCGGGAATAATTATCTTAAGGAAGCGTTGCGTTGGATACCTTAGACTTGACCTATACTAACCGGTATAAATTTTTTTTCTTTCTTTCTTGCTTTCTTATGCATGCTTTATCATACTTGGAAACTTATCCTTAAACTCATACTAATCTCAAATTACTTATTTCTTATTAATCATCGTATTCATATTTCTTATCATAACCATCTCATACTCATGTCAATAAATCCATAAGTGCATACACCATTTTCACTTATCCAAATACTAT
>JANKYF010000224.1:51387447-51398293 GCA_029829435.1 Erythroxylum hondense | reverse complement strand
TGCAAAACAAAGAAGGCACGTCGGGGGTTATGTCCCGATTAGCCCCTCCGACGATCAAGTCAATCTTTTGGTGAAGGCGAGGTTGCCGTAAAAGCTAAGAGAGCTAGGTTATGAGTTTCGTCTGCATGAGACTCTCTCACGTGCGGATGGGCTGAGGAGAGCGTGGATTGAGCTTGGGCTTGGCATAGCCATTAGGTAGGAGATTGGTCTCTGAAGAATGGACCGATCGGCCCACGGATCGTGATGGCTGAGTCCGGGCCCAACACGGCCGACCCGACCAAGGTTCTAACATGAAATTCTGACTATAGAAAAAGCCTTATACTTTCATGTTAAACCATTAAAACCATTGTAACAATCATTAGAGAATAAAATAAATAAATAAATGTCATTAAAACAACCAATAGAGACTCGAGTGTAAAAAACAATCCATAAGCAAATTCAGATAGTTCCTTTTCCTTTATTAATTCATTCATAATAATCAAAAACAACAATAATAACTTAGTGAAAGTATCACTGATACGCGAGATCTGGTGAGGTTCACTAGTATACAACTTATCTTTAACTGGTGAAGAGACTATTTACATTCATAATTAAAAGAATAGCCAAAATGATCATAAGCGAATTATACTTTTAAAGACAAATTAGAAGAGATTTTTCCATTTCTTTTTATGAAAGGAAAGATGGCAACTTAATGCCTTAAGTTGTTTATGAAGGAAGATAACCCTCCTTACATTCTTGAAAAGAGTTAAAAGAGCATGCACTAATAATTTGTTAAAAAGTAGAATATTAGAATGACTACAACAGTTTGTCAGTTTGTTTCCTAAATTGGATAGGAAGGGGACTGCCGACGAGAAAAATCATATCTCATGATAATGTATAGTTTTATATTTTATGTTTTGTTATTAATACTATTAATCACATTACATGAATTAAAGTGATTTTGATTTGAAACAACATTTTAGTTGTATATGTGATGAATTACTTCCTATTTTCTTATCAATATGTAGATTAATTCACAAGCTCTCAAAAATAAAAACTAAATTTGCAATAAAATAGAGGAAATGAAAATAGAAATTGCTTCGTTGATCTAATAATCTCCATTGATAAAATAATAATAAGAATATGACAGGTTGGTATATTTGATGAACTAAAGTCTAACTTGGTCAACGTCCTCCATAATTAGACAATATCTGAGTTGAATCAGAAGATGCCAAGACGCTAAAACATAGAAGGATTTGTTAACTTTCCTGTATGAGATAGAGAATCTGGACAAATGAGTGGGACTTCAAGAATATTTATGAGACACTAAGAATTGAAATCTCACAGGGGCGATCTCCACCACAAAACCAGGAAAGGGTGCTTGTACAAATACGTGGGAAGTATTGTGTTCAGGTACCTTGCTATCAAAACCTCCCCATGGAACTCCGATGACCCGAGTCAGCACCGCTTGACAGTTCCCACGACAATGAAGAACTCAGGATTCTTGAGAGAGATTGTGCAATTTCATCCATGGCTGGGCGATCGGATGGATTTTTTTGCAAACAACTATCGATCAGTCGGACAAAAACAACAGCCAGTTCCACGGGATAATTCCCTTGCATAGAAGAGTCAACGAATTGGCTTAGGTTCTCTGGCTCATCGTTGTCAGAGAGAACTGTTTTTAGAACATCTGAGATGCACATGTTCTCTTCTCTGCACAGTGCAGGAATTTCCTTCCCTGTGAGTATCTCCAGCATAAGGACCCCAAATGCAAAGACATCAATCTTAGTGGAGACTATACCATTTTCCAAGTACTCAGGAGCCATATACCCTTTTGTCCCAACAATGTGCCTTGTCAAGGTGAATTCACCTTCCTGATTTTCCGCTGACCTTGCCAGGGCAAGGTTAGCAATCTTAGCCTTGAAATTACTATCAAGAAGAACATTACTGCATTTCATGTCTTTGTGGATATAGGGAGGACTAGTGAAATTATGTAGATAGTTAAGCCCTGTAGCCACATCGAAAGCAATCTGAATTCTTTGTCTCCAGGTTAAGAACTTCTCATGACTAGTGATTTGATAGATCCAATCTGACAAGGGTCCATTTGCACCATACTCATAAACCAGATACCAATGCCCGTCACTGAAACAAACCCCAGATAGGCGAATTACATTGGAGTGATTGATCTTGTTCAACAAATTTATCTCTTTTGACACATCTCCATTCATTTTCTTGATGGCAGCAAAATCACCATTAAAGGAACCACGATAAACAGATCCCTTAATCCAACAAGACGGGCTGAAATTATCTGTTGCAACTTTCAACTCCTCAAACTTGTACACCTTAATTGATTTAGCTATACTAGGTATAATACCTAAGAATTCGAGGGATTCTTCATCCAACTTTTTGTTTAATGGCTTCTCAACCGCCTCAAAGCTTTGTGTTTCTGAGCCCATAACGGGATCAGCTTTCTTCTTACTTCTGCGAATGAAAGCAAAGAAAACCGCCGTACCTGCTGCTAACGTAAGAGAAATTCCTGCAACAACCCCAACAACCAAATAAACCCATGTTTTGCTTGAAGTTTTGCCAGAGGTTGAAGGCGACGATGGTGGTGGCGGTTGCAGAGAAGGTGGAGGTGGTGGCACCACAGTGTCAGAACTAGAAGGTGGCTTTTGAAGAGGAACCAACAGAGTGGTAAAAGGATAAATGTTGTAATTTTGCTCGCTAAGGTCATTAGCTTGAAGTGTCCTTCCTGTATCGGCTCCAAATTGCACACTGATGGCTGAAACCGTATCACCAAAAGTTACAACATAACTCAATAAATACTTGATACCTACATCACTCTGATTTTTTGTAGGACAAGCACATCTGAGAGGAACACTGACACGTTCACCAGTATATATGTTTTTAGTAAGTTTAGTGCTCTGATTCAAGAGAGCCTGACATGTCGAGAGACCTTGGTAGGTGTTGTTGGCAATCAAGAAGTAGGTGTCACCTTTCTGAACAACGTAAGATGTGTTCGTTTGATAGTACTCACCTGAACATGAACAGTTAACAGGAACTATCACCAGCTTGTTTGTTTCAAAAGTTGCATTCTCGGACACTTCATTTATCATCGATACCTTCGATGGGTCGGAACCTAAAAGTGTAGATATTGAGCCAACAGTGTTGTAAGGCGGTTGGGATCGGAAGGTGAGGTAAGATTGACAGGTGTTGTTCATGCCATTGCAGGAGAATCCAAGAGCAGAGCTTTTGGTGTTAGAACAATCTGTTGTTGATGTTCCAACGTAAGGTTGCTGTGCATAAATCAGGATGCATGAACAAAGATTACAAAGAAAAAGAAGCGAAACGACAGAGTAGGAGCTCATGGTGGATTCGGTTGAGGAGCCAGAATCTGTTCGCAGAAAGGGAAAGCTTGGCCGTAGTTCTATAAACTTTGCTAGAAACGAAAACGGAGACCCTAACAAAGGAATAAAATATGACAACTGATAGGGAAATAACTTTTGAAGATGGGAATGGTACCGTTGACCATTTGACAATTGTTAGCATAGAGTTCCTTCCTTGACCATCTCCAACACGGTTTCCACTGTACTTCGGATTCAAAATTTGACTTAATCTAGTTTGCTCTATTTGGTTCATTGCTTTGACTTGCACAAGAATTGGCTTATGGCCCAGGAAAGTATGAGCTTTGATTTGCACAAATAAGCAGGCCTCAACACTATCACACATTGGTAAGGTATATCTACCAAAGCCCACAATTTTTTATGAGCTTAAATCGTACCAACCCAAATGACTATTGGACTTGTCCAACGCATATATAAAGCTTGCCTCGGTTGGTGACAAGAAGATTCTGCTTCTATGCCTTTTATGGTTGCTAACAGATCTTCTGTTTAATATTATCTTGTCTTATTCTGTCCATAAAATTTCAATCATTTATTTTGTGAGATCCATGCGGTGTTTACGTGAGACCTACACAGAATTCACATAAATAAACGGCTGAGATTTATTGGACACAATAAAACATCATAATATTAGACAGAAGATCTGGACTCTTCATCAATTATTCTAAACGGTGAAAACTGAAAGGGATAACTTCCCTTGTTTTACCAAAATCCCAGGCATAGATACAATATTGTAAAGAAGAACAAGAAAGCTGTACCAATACAGTAACCAAAGCAGCGTAAATTACATACACAACTCCTGGTCCTGAATCCTTCTCCTACCATCTCTGTAATAACAGTCAAAATCCCAATTATGAGACACATAACTCCACCAACAATACTGGTGCGAAGTCCATCAGCCACCCAGTTAGGTGTGACAACAAATAGAGTAAAGCGAGAAACTGCAAACAAAAGGGACAAACAACAATCAAACAAAGTGAACATTCAGTTATCGATAGGAACAGATGCTCCTTGATCATCTAAGAAATAATGTACAAACCTGGAAAATTTTCAGGAAAGAATAGATTCGCCGCAGTTAAAAGAAAGGCTACCCAGTAACCCAACTCGCCTCTGAATATGGACAAGTACTTCTTTCACTCGGTGTACTTCAAGTGAAGGCAATATTCAACATAAAAAGGGACATGATTTAAGAAGCAAAACAATAAGAACCTTAAAATCATGAAGAATACAGATGGAAAGCTTATGAACAGATACAACGCTAGAAGCGTAGTCTGCATGGATGATTTCCTCCCTGTTTGATTCAGTATCAAAAGGAATCTGCAAGACAAGGATAAGGACAGATTTAAAAAAATTGATCAAGGATATTATTTGAGTATATGGACATACCAATAGGGGCTCCCCAAGCCAACATAATTATATGATGAAGATCAACTGAAGTTGCAGAATAAGAACGGAAGTGACCCATATGATTAATTAGTATCAGAATCTGAAGAGAAACTCACAAGGAAGAGATGGTTCCACCCCATTCAAAACTTGCTAGACTCCTGACAGATTTCGATTCCGGAAAGCCAATTGTTGCTTCTGTTGCGTTGTATACAAGACTTGCAGCCACCTCAACTATCAAATTGTCCATCTTTGCTCTTCTGGGTCGAATTCTCCACCATTCAACCTGAACTTTGCTTCATTTCCAAAGATGTTTTTATCTCTTTTGATGATCGTGTCAGAAAGTGAGTTTCAAGATCGCGGAGTTCAAGAACCTCAGATCTGCGTGTCTAAGAAGTTCTTTGTGTTGGGCTCAGCTCAAGTAATCTTGAACACGTGGCAAACAGGTTGCCTTACCATTCCTCGTATAAATCGAAATATCAAACATAAGTCTTGAGCTTCATTTCCCAAATCTGCCGTGGGCTTGAAATTAACTTATAGAAGAAGAGTTGGGGCAATTAATCCTTTGTTTTCTCAAAAATTATTCTTTTCTTTTTAATGTTCTAAAGAACAAGTGCATCTTCGTCAACTTTTACGGATCCTCCATATTATGCTTCACCTTTAAATGCACTATTATTCAAGCAACAACTTAACTGAACTGAATTGTGGGGTTAGTCTATATGTGCTCCTTTTCCTTTGAGAACCTCACTTTTGACTCTTTGAATATCAAATAAGTTAAGCATTAAATCTCTTTTATTTAAAGAATCCCGTGAAAGTCGAGTTTCAATTTTACTTGTGATAGTTAAAATGTTTAATACACATTCCTGTAATTTATATATAAAAAATGATTCATAATTTAATATATTAAAATAGAATCTATTCATTTTATATGAATCACTCCACTCCTAAATATGAATAATTGTAAAATTTAATATCATATTATGAGTGTAATATTGGATTAAAGATTTGACTAAGCAAAATATTCCTCTATTTGTAAATGAGACTTAAGTGGATTAGAAAAATAATAATTTAAAGAAACCACGAATTGGTTAATAATTGTCGTTAAAAAGGTTTATTGGTTACATATGGTCCATGTACTATTGTACTCTCATCATTGGAGTTATAACATTACATGTTAGGATATATCACAAGGGATGTGATTGGTTCGGAATGTTCCGGACTATATAGCAACAGTGCTAATATAATCAGAAATAGTTGAAAGTATTTTAGCTTTGTAATACATAGTACTGACTTTATTACATACCCAAGATCAAATATAAAAGGATTAAAAACGAAAGTAATGCAAAATATCTCATTTCGGTTCCATCTCTGATTCCGATACCAATTCTGAGCTCCAAACAATCACGAATCTTTCAGGATCTTTATAGAAAGTGTTTTCCCGACATGAGGTTTAGGACTTTCTATAGTTTTCTCAATACGTAAGCTCACTTAACGGATCAGAGATTCCTTATGCTTACGATTGATATGAGCAACTGCAGGAGACCTTAACCTTTATATAGCTTCTGCATCGAGCTTCCCCATCACCAGGCTGATATGAGTTTGGTTCACACTAATTGAGATCCATTTTGTACTTGGACTTCGACCCATTAATTTAGATTATTTATTGAGTCACTTTATTATCTCTATCTAGATCAAATTACATAACTTAATCGACAATTTATTTAAAAATTAAAAAATGCAATTAATAGTTGTCCAAATTTATAGGACAGGACAAAATTGTCCAATATTCTCCCCTTTGGACAAGTATTAATTGTAGTTTTGACTCTAGTTTAAAAATAGTTTAAAACTCGGTTCGCAACTGAATTAGTCGACTAAGTTTTCAAAACAAAATATTTAATCCAAAGATAATAAAAGTCTATCATTCTGTCCTGCAAATCTTTCGATTTCGAAAAGTATCAAATGCATGTGTCATGTGCGACACAGATCCAATACAATCACGAATACCTAATATCTCACTAACATGAATGAGAAAATGGAATGTGGCAAACTAGGATGATACCTTTATGATCTAAATTATATCATCTTCGTTTGTAGGATTCGATTCCTCAAACTTTATTCTAAACTGCATTAGAGAAATAATGTTTTCTCTCACTGAACGCTAAATAGCATTAGAGAAAAACTTGTTTCTTCTCATCAAATGCTAAACCACATTAGAGAAAACATTTATGTTCTTCAACTGAATGCTAAACTGCATTAGAGAACCTTTTTGAGACTAAAAACTTATATCCCCCTATGTCATGTCAAATTCATAGATATCTATACTAAAACTGTATGTATCTAAATGACATAGGCTCAAGGTCAATCTATATATATGCCTAATGACCTTTAAATGCTTAAGATCGACATAAATCTTAAGACTTTCATATGTATTATGACAATGTATGATAACACGTATTATTGAGGATAAACGATGATCATCTTTGTTGATGAACCATCACACTGTCATAATACATCAAAATGTACAAATGTACATGAAGTAAACATAATGATCCCCTAACTAATAGTGTCTAAAGGCATCAAAACACCCTTAATATATACTTGTGTTATAAACATAAGTGGGCGAAGTCCTTTAGTTAAAGGATCAACTTACAGTTCCTCAGTCTTTAAATTCTCCAAACCTTAATGTCACCTTTTCGCATCAATACCTTTATGACCAAATAATTGACCTTTAAATGCTAAGACCTTGTGATATTCTTTATTGTTATTAAACAACATAGTAAAAAGATCACCACAGTACAATCAAATGGGTCTAGCTCTGTTAAGTCAAGAAGACTTCACTTCTACTAATTTTGATGACAATCAAATAATAATAATCTTAGAAGTATGTGAATTGTTTTGATAAGTTTGTTAAGTGTGCAAAAAAATGTAAGTGACACGAAGTCAAACTCAGAAGATACGCAAAATCAAACCTAGAAGATGTGTAGTCAACACCAGAAGATATATGGTCAACACCAGAAGATGAGAAGTCAATACCAGAAGATATAGAAAGTCATCATAAGAAGATACATGTCAGCATAAGAAGATATAAGTCATCATAAGAAGATACACGTCGACACTAGAAGAAGCGTGATAATAGAAGAAGCATGACACTAGAAGAAGTGGATACCAGAAGAAGCAACACCAGAAGAAGTATAGTACCAGGCGATACAAATTGAAACTATTCTAGAACGTCAGTTAGTCAGTTAGTTGGAGTTAGTTACAAGACTCAACTAATAACAGTTTCTAAAAGATTCAAGTAGCAGTTTCTTAAGAAGACAGTTGAAGACTTTAGGCTATAAATACTAGTCTTAGTCGTAAATAAAATAATGTTTTTATAAGAGAGAAAATCTGATTGTACAATACTTAGAGAAACTCTATATTCAAGTGCAAAAGAAAGAGAGTGAATACATCTATAACATGAAGCTCAAACAACATCTTTTTAAGAGAAAGAAAGGCTAGAGCCTGAAGAGGCTAAGAAAGCATATAAAGAATACTTTGTAAGAGAGACCTGAAGAGGTTCTGCAAGTGTAGAAAGAATACTTGTAAAGTTGAAGAGTATAGTAAAATCTCAGACAAACTCTGAGGACTGGATATAGTCCAAGGTTAAGGGTGAACTAGTATAAAATCACGACGTCTATTCTCTAATTCTTATCTTTTAATTTTCTAGTTGTTAGAAGAGTAGATAATAATTTTTGCGATTGTATTACTCATCGACTTTAGTAAATTGTGTTTGTGATCATCTGAATTTGTAAAACAATCCAAAAAATTTCTAAAGATTAATATCTTTGAAGATTTTACACAATTCAACCCCCTTCTTATGTATTTTAGATATTATACGTGATTTCTATATTAACAAGTAATTTACTTCAGTTGGTATCAGAGCAAGGTTTCCAAGAAACACTGTTACAAAGCGAGGACAAAGATTCATGGCTGAATCACATCTTTTTATAGCTGAAAGTGCCTCGGTCACAAGACCTCCTACATTCAATGGTGAATATTACCATTATTAGAAGGACAGGATGCGTCTTTTTATAGAATCCACACATATTGATCTTTAAGATATCATTGAGAATGGTCCATACACACCAACAAACTACGAAGGCAAAAGCATCTCTTGTGGCAAATGGTCAGCCGATCAGAAAGCTCGATTTCAATTAAACTCAAAGGCCAAGTTCTTTTTAAGTTGTGCCCTAAGCAGAAGCGAACATGATAAGGTTCATGGATGCAAATATATAAAGGAAACGTGGGAGACATTAGCCATTGCACATGAAGACGCAAATCAAGTGAAAGAGTCCAAGATTAGTATTCTTGTTCATTAGTGTGAGCTATTCAAGATGAGAGATGATGAGACTATTGATCAGATGTTTGGACGTTTCTAAACAATTGTTAATGGAGCTCTTGGGAGAATCTACGATAATCGAGATCATGTCAGAAAGATTCTCAGAAGTCTTCCAAAAAGATGGAGACCCAAAGTAATGGCAATACAAGAGGCTAAGGATTTAAGTAAGCTGAAGTTAGATGAATTGCTTGGTTCACTGAAAATACATGAAGTAGAGCTTGATGCAGAAGATAAACCTAGAAGAGATAAATCTATCACATTAAAGGCTGGTTAGAAGAATCAAAAGATACAAAAAAATAGAAGCACATCTTCAAAAGCATTAATGATTAAAGAAATCAAGAATGATGATGCTAGTGAATCTGATAAGTGAAGATGATGATGAACTATCCTTCATTTCAAGAAAGATTAAAAGGATGTGGAAAAAGAAAGCAAATGGAAATAAAGACTTTTCTTTTAAGAAGAATAGCAAAGACGATTCAAAGAATGGAAAAAGTTCTATTGTCTGCTATGAGTGCCCTAAAATAGGACATTACAAGTCTGAATGTCCATTGCTCAAAAGAAAACAGAAGAAAATTAAAGAAAACAAAAAGAGCATGATGGCAACATAGGAAGATCTGGATTCATCTGAATTTGACTCCGACTCAGAAACATCAAAACAAGCAAATATATGCTTGGTAGCTAAAAAGGAATGCGATGATGAGGTAACTTCTAACTTTAATGATCTTTAGGATGCTTATTTAGGATTGTTAGAAGATTCACTTGCTATATTAAAACAATATAGGATTTTGAACAAAGAAATTTGCTAAAAGTTTGAAGAACATAGAAGTCTTAGAAAAAGAAAACATTTGTCTTAAGAAACAAGTAGACGATATGAAAAAAAGTAACTGTAGATAGATTTAAGGACATTAATCAACTGAAACAATGGATTAATAGTCTTTCGGCAGATTTATCAACATTTACTGAAAGTACAAAAAGGATGAATGATATAATTGGAAAATATAGACATCCAAATGATAATAGTAGTTTAGGTTTTAATAATAGTAATGTTCGTCATAATAAGAGTTTTGTTCCTAACATAAGGAAAAAGAAACAATATTCTTATTACTCGATGAATAATTGTAAGTCTAACCCCAAAGGACCCAAGAAAATATAGGTACCTAAGAAAGATATAATATATACTGTAGGTCTCTTTCCTTGGAAAAAGCAATCAACACCAATGGTATTTGGACAGTGGCTGCTCGTGACATATCACGAGAAGAAGGTCTATGTTCCTAGACCTCCAAAATAAGCAAGGAGGATCAGTAATTTTTAGAGACAACCAGCAGGGCAAAATAGTTGGAATTGGCAAAATTGGTAAAGATTCCTTTGCGCTTATTGATAATGTTTTGCTAGTTGAAGGCTTAAAGCATAATCTAATTAGTGTAAGTCAATTATGTGATTCTGGTTTTGAAGTTTCCTTTAATCAAAATTCTTGTGTAGTAAAAAACAAAGATGGTTCTATATTCCTTTTTGCCAAGAGACAAAATAATCTTTATAAAATTGACTTACATGATTTAAAAAGTCAAAATATTTCATGTTTTATATCAACGGATGAGGAAAAACTGATTTGGCATAAAAAGCTAGGTCATATTAGTTTTAAACATATTTCTTAGTTGGTTAGACATGATTTGGTAAGAGGATTACCAAAGATAAGTTTTAACAAAGA
>JANKYF010000224.1:51331965-51342166 GCA_029829435.1 Erythroxylum hondense | reverse complement strand
ATAAAAATCGATAAGTTTACAAAATTTGATTGATTAATTAATAAGCTGATTGATTTTTATCAACAAGAATTATTAAGTAAATTTAATCGAAAAGTTAAAAACTAACTGAAAAGTTGGTCGATTCAAATAAGTTACTCGAACAGGTTTGATTTTTTAATCATATACCAAAATAACTGCTTTATTATGCTTAAGTAATGTTGTTTCAAGTAAATTTATTAAAATCAACACATATCCTTTTAACATGTCGCCATTTGATACAATATGTAAAAATTTAGAGATACAAATTGAAAATTAAATAATATTTATGGACTCAATCCATGAAAGATAAATAGATATGTATTAAATTTAAAATAAAATTCATTCAAATTTAAAGTCTACTAATCTAAATAAATTTATAATGGAAGTTATTTTTATCTTAATGAAGTCTATAATTCTTTTTCTTTAAGTAGTAAAATTGTAAAAATCAAAACATCTCGTTAATATGATTCTAAGTACAAAAATACCTGAAAAGTGATATCATTATAACTTAAACTTACATTTTCCGAATTAATAATTGTATTTGACAGTATTTTGAATTAAGGGCATTCTTAAATTTTAAGTCTTTTGATAATTTTAAAAAAGGAGTACACATCATCATTGTTTAAGGCCCAGGGAAAAGAAGACCTTTCAGTGCATTCAATTTCAGTACAAACACTAGCAAATGGTCATGTTCGGCCTTATAATTGTAGCCTAAAGTTAACTAGGCCCAATTTTAAGGCACATATAAAAAGCCTTCACAATTGGCTTCTTATTCCATACTATTGGATTTAAAATAAGCTCCCGCTACGGAAAACATACCATACAATTAATGAAGATAGGTTAATGTTTAAAAAAAACTTTTAACTTGGCATACTTTGTTTTGACCTGTTGCTGCGTGAAATACTTGGTTCTACATCCCGTCACATTATTTTCGAGTATATAGTTGGAAGTTAGAAACATTTCATAATTATTTGTTTTAGAAAAATCAATTTGTCCGACTAGCTTAATTATTTGTATTATGTATTAAATTGCTTAAAGATGATAATAAGTTGAATTAGTGCGAATGTGTGTTTAATTTAAAAATTTTATACTCAAAACAAATTGTTTGAAGAAATTTAAAATATTAAAAAATTGCTGAATTTAAATCTGATTTAAAATTTAAAATGTAGAATTCAAGAAATTAAATAAAATTTAAATTTGATTTAAAATGTAATTAACTTGTATTGGTCTTGATAATTTCAATCCGAATTAAGTTGAACCTGATCAAACCCTTTTGCTACCCTTAATTACGATCTTCTCACTTATCAATAATAAATATGGTTGTTCATCATACATAAGGAGAATTGAATTGTTTGCCGGCTTCGTCATTCAGTTTTCCTCTTCAGGCTGTCTTCTTCTCCATTTAAACTTGAGTTTTCCACACCAACGAAACAACAGATATATTTCTTGTCATTTTCCATGGTGACGAGTTAGACATCATTCAATACTAATTAGCGTCTTGTTAATCCCTTTTGAGCTCATTAAGTGTCATAAACTGCACATATTACGCATCATGGGATAAATGTTCAATGAATTGAGGAGACTAATTACGCAATATAGGCAAAGTTATTGAGCAATCATATTTTTGGACTAAACTCCTGCTTCTTTAATGACCATAAAAATTAACTCGTAGTGTTGTCGAATTTATCACTTTTTCCTTTTTAATCATAGACTATTTTATGCAATTGCTATGCACTCAACCCTTCTTAATTAATCCTTTTCATTTCTTAATCTTAACAATAAACCGCTTGATTCATTCAGATGTCTAGCTATTTGAAATAGGATTATTTTATTGAACAAGTTAGGACCAAGTTATTTAAGGATCATGTATGGTTATATTTAATTACTTACCCTTGCAAACAGTTTCTCATCTTTAGAACACATGTGATTAAGCTTAAAAGCCAGTAACAGGATTAAATCAAAGAAGTTGCAGCCATAAATTCCTTCTTATATGAAGGCTTGGTGAGTAATTAAAAGTTGTTCTTTTGTCACCATTAAGCTACAGTTTGTAAAAATTACAAATAGAAGGTTACGTACGTTAATGTTCCTCTTCCGACTCTCGCAAAGTGAAAAACTTTGTATACGGAGTACGTTGACTTTGCCTTCAGACAACTTCAACATAATTGGACTACGAAGTGGACACCAAATTTTAGTGATAAAAAATATTAATGTGGAAAGAGAACATTTATAGTTATTATTTGACAATTTTATAGATATAAAAATTAATATAATTTTTATTTTATTTTTATTCACCAACAAATGGCATTTACAACATGTAAGGTGTTTCAATTTATAATAATTATCAAGTTATGAAGTGTATCAAATTGAAGGTTCTCTTTTCTTTTTCTTTATGAAAATATTCACTTCTTTCAATTACGTGTGAATTAAGTACAATAGGTAGAGTTTCTTATCAGTTATTTAAATTCAATTTATTACTTTAAATTTGATATTATTTTAAATATGCAAGACTTCAAGTTTATGTTGTTTTTCAAATATAATTTTTTTTGATATAATTAAGTGCAAGCTTATCATCATCATCATCATAATCATAATCGGGTGCAAGCTTGGAGTAAGTTATATAACATGAGAACATTTATACATATAACTTAAATTAGCAATTTGAGAAGAGGGAGGAATAGAGATGGTATAATTAATTTGCTATAATTTAAACTGAATTAATTTGATTCAATTCAATTTAAAATTATTAGCTCCAATTTTAAATTTCTTTAGTTAGAAAAGATAGTCAAATTAGTTTAAATAAATTAAGATAAAATAAATTTATTTTTATTTAGTTGTTAAATGGATAATTAACTAAAATAATATTATTTAATTCAAAATAATAATGTAAAACAATATTTAATTATTAAATATATTCAAAACGAAGTCATTTTATCTATTAAACTACTTCGTCTTATTCCAATCGAGCTTTAGATAACTTCAAGCAGTTTTCCAGTAGAAGACGTTGGCAAGACAAAATACTCTTAAACTTAGAAAAAGAACAATATCGATTTGCATTCAATTTCCTCAATCCTTCAATTTATAAGAGTTCGAATGGCATCACTTTACTCCATAATTGTTGAGGTAGTGCCAAAGATCGACGCGTACATTGCATGCATAATGCAGCGCATTGTCGCTGGTTTTGTCTGCTTGTCCTTTTTGTCCCAGGATTCGATCTTCTATCCTCGACCGCAACACTCCCTTCTCATGAAAGAACCTCCATTGTTGTCACTGTACAAGATTTTGAGAAATTATTTGGGGAGGTTAAAACGTCAAGTTAATCTATTAATGTGATATTATTTCCAATTCTAAGGAGAAGTACTTCTTTAAGTTTTGTCTGTCATACACCGGGAATAAAGTTGGTCTTACGTGATGACATACGAAATTGTATTGATTCTGCAATAAATATAATTCCGTTTTAATAAAAATAAGAAAATACTTATTTTGATTATAAGGTTAAATAAAAATTTCATCACTAAATTATTAATTATTGCTAGTTCAGTTGTGTCATTGTTTTAATGTTTGGTGATTCAGAATATTCTGTAGTGATTTAAAATATCTTGTGGTATTTTGACTCAAATCCGATTGTAAAAGTTTCCAAAATCTCATTAACCGTCTGTCCTCATAAGTCGGTATACTAATTCTAGTATGTGAATTTAAGAATTAGGTGTGTCCTGGCATGGCAGAGGAAAATAAAGGAAGAGGAAATCTAAATCTGAAAAAAAGAACGAGTTTAATATGCTTAGTTCCAAGAGACTGAACCTGGAGCATTTTCAGGGCTATGTTCATCCAATCATGCCAGGTAAAGGATTGATATTATTAAATATTTGCTTCAGGTTCTTGTCATTTCTTTGGCATGAACTTGCTTGGAAAGTCGGTCCGATTCATTCCACTTTTTTCTTTCTCTCTCATATTGATTTTCAGCTGAAATCCTGACGGATTGAGCCCTCGAATGCTGGAATTGCACGCTATGAAGAATCTCGTGGATCAGACTCCGACTATGTCCCATCTTAAAATCATCTGTTTTACGTACTACAAAACATGTCAGGCCAAGCTTTTACGCTTGCTAGATTCAACTCGAAAGTTTAATCTGCATATATAACACACTATCAGATCAAATAATTCAGTAAGGATTTTGGCTCATAACAACATCAATCTTGAATCCTTCAATCACCTTCACTGGTATACCAAATATGCATAGTTCGTGACCTTTTCGAGCAAGAGCTATGGACTCAAAATAAAATTTTCGAACATACCTATATTCTGATATTTTGTCATTGCTCATATACCTCTGTTATAATCGAACAGTCCCATTATAATAATCAAAAGTGTTTCGATTTGTCATGATTTTGACGCTTGTGGAAGATGTGACGTTCCACCAGCAGGACAATGATTGATCTTCAACCTCTAATTCAATACGTAGTCATTTTGCTTAGAATGAATTTTGTATCTATTCCATTGCCACAAGGAGACATTGTTTATTTTTGGTAACCATGTAATATGATAAATATGTAAGTTTCATTTTTTTTGCATTATTTAGTTTTCTTGTTTAGAGTTCTAATAGGGGTTTAATTAGGAAAATATTTTCTAGTGCTAGACGTTATTTTAGGTGTGAATATTGTACATCAAAGTGTACATATTGCTTTCTTGTGGTTAATGAAAGACAAGTTATTGACTTTTAAATTTCTTCATAACATTAGAGCAAGGAATAGACTCTGAAACCCTAAACACATAGTGAGAGAGCAACAAATATGGCTGAAGGCATTAGTAAAGGAGATGGATCAATTTAGGTGAAAATGGGAGGAAGAGCAAAATGCTTAATTCAACGTCTCCATATTACGTGCATCTTGGTGACAATCTGAGATTAAATATATATGACTTGACATTGAAGGGAAAAGCTAACTACGATGAGTGGGCAAAAGCTAAGCGGAATGCATTTAAAGTCAAGAGAACAGTTGGTTTGATAGACGGAACTTTCAAGATATCGACCCAGGATTCAAGCAAGATCAAAGACTAATGGAATGCAAACTCCATGCTCATTCATTGGAGGATGATTTTAGTTAATCCAATAATAGGTCTGTTAGTGAATGTATAAAACCAATTAAATTGGCTTCGCACAATAGCTTAAGCTATTGTGGTGAAATAGTCACTTAATATAGTATCAGAGTCTTTGTGACAAAGTGGTCGTGAGTTCAAATCCTACCACCCACGTATTATTCAGCGCAAGGTAGAGTGAGCCTATGCAAGTTTCAAGCTCAAAGGGCTTTCACTTGAGGAGGTGTGTTAGTGAATATATAAAACCAATTAAGATGAACTCACACAACAACTTAAGCTATTGTGGTGAAACGATCACTTAACAAGGTCTACCCTCATATGCATAGATAATGTGAAAGACCTTTGGGATGATCTCAAAGAGTGATTTTTTGTAGGAGATTCAATGAGGATATGCCAATTGAGGGAGGAGATCAAGAATTGCAAGCAGCAGGGGAAAAGTGTTGCGATATACTTCAGTAGTCTTAATGTTGGTTTTCTATCCTACAAAGGAAGTGGGTGAGATTAGAAGCCTCCATTAAGGCTATATAAGGAGGCATATCCTTAAGGTTTTATATATCACAAAATCTCTTTCCCATAACCTTGTGTATTAATTCTTGGTGTAGATTGTGAGTTCTTTATCTTGTATTCTTTGTTTTTTATAGTGGAAAGTTTTCTATTCTTGTCGTGGTTTTTCCCCATATTTGTTAAGGGGTTTTCCACATTAAATCTTGTGTGTCTTTTTTTACTTCAATTTTTTTATTGGTGTGTTTGCTCTATCCAGGTGGAGTTCATCTCTTATCAGTGGTATCAAATCCCCAGGGTTATTTAAGTATGCTCTGTGGTTGCAACAAAGTCTAATCTTTCATTTTAGAAAATAAGTTTTTCTTTTGTTAAGGGTGGTTCTATTATCAAGTTCTTGTTGTCATTTTTTTGGCATTTTCATTGGTATTTGAGGTGATTGAGTGCATGTCTAGGAAAAACTCTGTATAAGGAGACTGGGTTTTCAGTGGGACCATTTATGAAACTTTCCTTGTGTACTACAGTCTTATTACATACTAAATGGAGGTAACTCGAGGCGGTTTCCCTTTTTAACGTGAGAGAGTGGGAGTCAATTCTTGTGATAGAAGCAATGTTAACAAAATTTGATATTAGAAAGTTTGACGAAACAAAATTTTCGTTATGGAAATTGATGATGAAGGCATTATTAGTAAAAGATAACTATTTGAAGGCCATCAGTGCTAGGCCGGTGGATTTCACAGATAACATTAAATGGAAACAAATAGATGCCTTGGCCATGTCAGATTTTTATCTTGGTCTATTGGACAATATCTTACAAGGTGTAGAGGAAAAGAAAACAACCAAGGAGATATGAGATCATCTCATAAAGTTATATGAAGCTAAGTCTCTTCATAACAAAAGTTTTTTGAAGAGGAAACTCTACATACTCCGAATGTCTGAATCTACTTCAATAACAGAGCATATCAATGCTCTGACCTCTCTATGCTCTCATCTTTCAAAGTTGGGACATAATGTAAATCCAGTTGAAAGTGTGGAGATTCTACTTCAAAGTCTTCCAAATTCATATGACCAACTCATCATTAATTTAACCAATAATATCCTCACAGATACTTTAGTGTTTGATGATGTTGCTACTTCAGTTCTTAAAGAAGAAAGTAGACACATCAACAAGGAAGAAAGACTGATAAGTTTGCATTAAGCAAAAGCCTTATCGATGACGAGGATGGTTAATGGAGCATGATTCCATTAGGAGGAACAAACAAGGAAGGTTGAAATCCATAAGTAAAAAAATATCAAGTGTTACAACTGTGGTAAGAGAGGACACTTTAAAAGTGAATGTCGATTCAAAAACGGTGGAGATAAGGCCTTTAAAGCATCAACTTCTCAGCGATGTGTTGCCAATGGAGAAATCTTATACAGTGAAGTAGCAACAGTGTTCAAGGACAGAGTAAAGCTCACTAATGCTTAGATAATAGATTAAGGAGAAACGTGGCATATGACTCCTTATAGAGATTGGTTTCACACTTATAAATCAATCTTTGCAGCATCTTTATATATGGGAAATGACCATACCTTAGAGATTGCTGGGATTGGCACATCAAATTGAAGATGAATGATGGTACATTTCACACTTTTCAAAATATGTGACATATGAAATGCTTGAAGAATTTATTGTCTTTAGAATAATTGGAAAAATTAGGTGCAAGACCTCCATTAAATGGAGTTATGAAGGTGATTAAGGAACAATTATAGTAATGAAGGCGGAAAGGATAGCTGCAAACTTATACAAGCTTATAGGAGAATGTATATGGAAGTAAATGCATCGGTTGTATCGGTTAGTTCTGCAGAAAATGCAATAAAATTATGGCACCATGAACATAGACACATGTCAGAACAAGGTTGAAGATTCTTACTAAGCATAAACTACTCCCTAGTCTAACGAAGGTATCATTATCCTTTTATGAGCACTACGTACAAGTAAGCAGTATAGACTAAAATTTAATACATCACATTGTAGAAGTAAAGATATTCTAGAATTGATTCAATCTGATGTATGGAAAGCACCAGTTATGTCTCTAGGTGGAGCAAGGTAATTTGTGACTTTTGTTGATGATTACTCTAGAAGATGTTGGGTGTATCCTATCATGAAAAAGGGAGATGTATTTCTAACCTTCATAACATTTAAAGCACAAATTGAGTTAGAGACAAGGAAGAAAATCAAGTACCTCAAGACTAATAATGATGGAGAATATACTGGTGATGAGTTCATTGAATTTTGTAATCGAGAAGGCATCAAACATCAAATCATGGTGCCTCACACTCCTCAATAAAATGAGGTGGTAAAACGAATGAATAGAACTTTAATTGAAAGAACTAGTCATGTTGAGAACTGCAAATATGACAAAGTCTTTCTAGGCAGAAACAGTGAAGACCCCCTACTATGTGATTAATTGATCATCAACAAGATCGATTGATCTGAAGACATCGATGGAGATGTGGATCGGTAAACCAGCAGATTATTCTCAGTTACACACATTTGGAAGTCCTGTGCTTGTGATGTATAATACCCAAGATATCACATTATCTGATCATGCATTCATGTATGAAATGAATCTTTTATAATCAGTCATGTTATGAAACATTTAGTTCGTCACATTCACATACAAGTAGCACTTCAATATCTCATTCATATATCACAATCATCGAACCTTTATTCAGGAATCAATATAATCAAATCACATTCATTCAATAATTCAAACATAATATAAAACAAACAATTATTTGAGTAAGACTGTCTAAGTTACTCACAAGTCACTCCTAAAGCTATTGCCCGAAGTTCCAACGACGTTTGGATGTTGATGTTCCAGTTACTCCTCTATATCACACAATATACACATATCACAATTTACACAATTATAGGCGTTTAATAATGCAAATGTGTGTATATGAAATATACGCAATATATGTTTATGACAATCTTGGGTATTTTTTCATTATTCTCGTCACATAATCAATCCTATCTCAAAACTCACCTAAGTATAATTTGTACTTAGGTTTATACTGCAATAAACCATTAAAATCACAATTCATAACTCCTTGAATCATTTATCATTTCAGATTTGTTCAAAAACTAACTTTAGAGTCTACTGGCCTTGATCATTTAGACAATGTAAATGAAGTAATTTGGCAAGACTCTCTTATAGAAAATTGTTCTTATACTGAAACAGTATCATATACTCAACTTTAATTCAAAATCTGGAATTCCAGAAGCAGAATTGAAATTTGATTTCTTCATATAATTTGTAGCCCTATGTCTATAGTTTACTCTAAATAAAAAATCATCACATTTGAAAATCTACATATCAAGATAACCAAAAGACCAAAGCATGTTTAGTGAAATCATACCAGTTATCATATTCTAGTACTCCTCAACACTTTCATGTTAAATTCTTTAACCCCAACTAAAATTTAGTCACGACTGTGCAACATAAACTCACAGCCATGCATCATAAAAAAATTAAGTCACAGGCGTGCAACCATAATGCACGCCCTTGCAGGCCAACATAATGCACGACCGTGTGACTTAACGCACACCCGTGCACAACCAGCCCAGATTTTTCCTCATCATTTTCATCCCCATTTTATCACTCAATCTCTCTCAAATGTATTCAAATTGTTATAATTTTTGGTGGAGAGATAGATCAATGTATTATGAGTCTAATGGTTCAAGTCTCATGTTAATTGGAGGTCGGGAGAACAAGATATGGCCGAAAGATCAACAGATATTCAAACTTTTTTCCAACTCATACACGATCGTGAGTTTGCTATTGACTTACAAAGTCGCAATCATGCTAAAGCACAATCTTGAGTCTTTAGCCAAAAGAGGAAAGTCACGATCGTACTGAAGCATTTGAC
Source organism: Erythroxylum hondense (assembly GCA_029829435.1). Lineage (NCBI taxonomy): Eukaryota > Viridiplantae > Streptophyta > Magnoliopsida > Malpighiales > Erythroxylaceae > Erythroxylum > Erythroxylum hondense. The sequence continues at coordinate 51,332,644 of JANKYF010000224.1, read as the reverse complement.
AATAAAGTATTTGACATTTGTGACTTACATACTCCAATTTGAAGGGCAGTATTGGGAAACAAATATGATAAATAGGTAAATGTAATATTTTATGTATTATCTAGTTTCCTAGTTTAGGAGTTCTAACATGAGTTAAATTAAAAAAATATATTTTCTAGTGTTGATCGTCATTTTAGGCATAATATTGTACATCAAGTTGTTTGTATTGTTTTCTAGTGGTTAATGAATATCAAGCCATTGAATCTCAAAACTCTTCATTTGTCCCCTATCTAAAGTTCTAATCTTGAAACTGACATAAGGGTACTTTTAGAAAATTTTACCCAATTGAATTCATACTAAAAAGATTAGTGCTTCATATAACTTCCGTCACTAAACTTCGTGTACCGAGATACTAAGAAATTGATACAAGAAAAAGTGCATAGAAATTTACCTCCAAGAAAGAAATGATGCCTTCAATCGCTTATGTTCGTGCTAAAATCAATGTTACGAATACCGTACCGAACTTAGTATCGGATTGAGTTCTGGTAGGATACTGTACCGATATTGGTTAATATCAAGTACCATTTTGGGTAACTTTTTAAATTTATGAAATAGCCCTTAAAATTTTTTAAAATTACAAAATAGTCCATTGTCATATTGTATAATTGTATTGTATATTTTTAACCTTGTCTCCAAAAAT
>JANKYF010000224.1:51252497-51266954 GCA_029829435.1 Erythroxylum hondense | reverse complement strand
CTTATAACGATTTGAATTTTTTTTACTTTAATAAAAAGGGATCGATAATTGTACTTATAGCTATGCTTTTGTCTATTGCCGAAAGTATTTTTTGTTGTAGTGCTACTAGCTTTCTATCCTCATCCAACTTCATTATTTTTAGGGTTTTGGTAGTTCCATCTCCAATCCAACTTCAATATTGATCCAGTCAACCCACTCTTCTTATAACCATTATATTCCCATCAAAACAAATAAATTTGTCAAGTGAATAAGACAATTAACTCAGAATAAGAGTAAAATATTATTCAAGTAGTAAATTATGAAAAAAATTTCGAAATGCTACCTTGTTTGCCTTTTATTGCTTTAGGACTAAACCTTGCCTCCATCTTTACAATATGAGAGGATTTTTGTTTATGCTCAATGGACCACTTCTAAAAGTTTGATCGTATTGGTTTCATAATTAATTTCGAAGAGGAACATATCATCCTCATTAATGATGATGCTCTTTAACACTATTTTTTTCAATTATTACATGTCTAAACTTGTATATGAGATAAGCTGTTTTTTATCTAGGAAATAGCATACTAATATGTTGGACTATTTTGATGCAGTTGTATGAAGGACTTCAATAAGAATTGCTATAACATTATAAAGAATTTCATAATATAGAGGAAAGTAAGTTTCTCAAATAATGAGCATCACCAACTAATTGTTACCAAGATTCTTTCCATCTTAATTAGTCTACAAAGGAAGTAGCAAATAAGTTTTAAATGGCCTATAAAGAGGAAGCCATTATTTATACAATTACAATTGGAGAGAGAGAAGTAGAGAGAGGATTAGGTGTAGGTTTAAAGGGAGCATGGTTAAGGTAGAAGCCAAAAAGGAGTAAAGAGTGCCATAGAAGTAGAAAGAGATAAGGTATTAGCTTAAGAATGCTTTAGGTTCAATATAAATGTGACTAAGGTAGCTTAAGCAAAAGATAAGGATTCAATTAAGGTAAAAAAAAATATTAAAAGAAAAACTATACGAGGGAAAGAGAAGCTAACTAGTGCATAAAAGAGAGTTAAGGAAAAGGAAAAACAAGTGAGAGAGAAAAAGATCTTTGTATAAGTTTCTAGTAAAGAAAAGAGGGAAGAGGAGTGAGGAGTGAGAATGAAAGGAGTTGAAAAGAATAAAAAAATTAAAAGAAGTAAGAAAAATTGGAGAGCTTGAAGTAGTCATAATTCCCTTTAGGAAATGAAAAGAAACTATTGGACGCCATTTTTGCGGCCCAACTATTAGGAAGTCATAAAGCGTGAATTTTTGGGCTTAGAGGAAACTTAGCATTTGGGAGCTAAAACCCTTCAGAAGCAAGGATGGTTTGCCATGGGCTACTAACCCCTTCGGGGGAAGTTCACCGCAGCGAACATATGGGAGAAATCTCTTGGACCATTTAGGTAATTTACGTCACACTGAGCAATTGAACTTCGTCGCGGCAAACTTGAAAATTTATCTTCGCCATGACGAAACCTGCGACACAAACCCAACAATCCCAACTTCCTATCATACTAAATGCAAACATCAATTCTTTCAACCACCCTCATCAATTCCACCTAAAGACAAAATGAACTTCGATATAAACACAAGAAAATTTCCAAGTTCTTAATCTCATTGTAAATCAATTGCAATGCAAAATGTTTGAAAGATAAAAACAACATCAACCATATTTCATTAATATCCAAGAAGAGTTTTACAAAGCTTTAATGGGCATTTCAAGCCACATTACAGCATAATCCAAAAGTACATAGTTTGCAAAAGTAGAATTTCTCAAATTATGACTAAAGCCTTGTTTTATAAAAACTAACTTCAAATGCAAAATAAGCTTAATCAGAGTGATGGCTTGACTCTTGACTACTCGATCTCTTGCTCCTCACTTGAAGATGGGACATAGGGGTGAGCTTAAAGCTCATGGGTAACAATTTTATAACCGGTAACAAGCATAACCACTGAAATACTTGTTTCTATTGTAACAAAAATTCACGTTGAATCATAAAGCACATATTTCTCAAATTCTCAACCAAATTCACAATAATGCAAATCAGGTATGCATCAATCTTGTCAACATATCATGAGCACATAAGCACATCAAAATGATTTAGGAGGTCTATAAACAGAACGGAATAACACATTCCCGTATAATGCTCCTGTGTAGTTGTGAACAGAACGAACTAACACATTCTCACATAGTGGTTCTGTGTAGTAGTAAACATAAGGGAGTCCATGAAGGAGCTCCGTGCCACTAGTGGGCAGACGGGAGAAACCTTTAGTCAAAGTGCATTTGACATATAAAATGGACCAAACTAAACCCACATAACATGTATTTCATAACTTGTAAACTTGTTGCCCAAAATGGAACATTTTCCAAACTTGATTTTACAAACATAGTATCTTTTAAAAAAACATCATTTTTACATTCTTTTCATAATTGATCAACATAATATGCTCATACCAAACACATAACACTTTTTCAAAGCATTCCAAGAGTTATATTGTATATTCATGAAAAAGTTTAAATAATTTATTTCCATCATTTGAAAGAAAACATTAATGGCCTATTACTTAATTATAAAATTGTGACCCACCTTGAATTCCTTGCTTAAACCTTGCTCAAAGGTGCCTCTTCTCTTGATCCTCTTGCCTTCCTTGATTCCCTTTATCAAAGACAAAAATTCTTATTCAATAGGAATAGAATTTGAGGAACCAAATATTGCATATTCACTAAGATAAATTCTAAATACTCAAACTCTTTCAAAAGTCCTAACCTTCGGGTCAATTTTCCATGATCATTCCAATTAGGTAAATGAAGAAATTTGATAACACTTCCTTCTAGAAAAATGCTCCTCATAGTCTTAAGTTTCTAATGACATCAAAATCATTCAATTTGGTTCAAAAATTTAAAAGCTATACTTTAAATGTTTTTGGACTATTCTTATGTTGAAATAGTATTTTGTGCTCAAATTCCATCCAAAAATTTAAATTCTTAGAGACTGAATTAGAACTCTATTTCATCAAACAATTTGTAGTCCTATGTCTCTAGTTTACTCAAATAAAAAATCACTCCATTTGGATAACTACAGAAAAGGTTATGCATAAAATACCAAAGCATGTTTGTGCAAGAAAGTTGACTTCACCACTGCGAACTTATCCTGAAGCCTCCGAAATTTCCAACCCTCATCCCATTTTCTAGATTTTTTACATCCAACATCTACAACTAACACATATGATACAAAAATCATCCTTTCTACTTCATTTTCAACTTCATTCTCTACTCCATTTCAACTCAATATCATCCATAAACAAATTATAGTCTATGATTGATCATGAACACTAATAATAGAACATACACATTCATTATCAACTTGCTATACATATTCACTTCATTTACACTTTCATTTCACTTCTATCACCAAATATGCTTCATTCAACAAATCAAGAAGGGTTAATGCTTATACTTACTTATTTAGGCTTCAATGTCTTCAAAATCTTCAAGATCTCCAAAACCCTAGCTTGATCCTCTTTTCTTTTCTCTCCTTCTCTTCTTCTCTTCGTTATTTTCTCTTCGTCTCTCCCTCAAACACGTTTTCTCTCTCATTCAAAGCAAGACAACATTTCTTCTTCCCTTAATACCCTTAATGAATGTAAAAAGTCCATTCTACCCTTCCCTAATGCCTTATGTCTTATACCCTTAAGTGATCTTCCAAAAATACCTTTGAACATTCTTGATCTTGCAAAAATACCCTTGAACATTCTTACTACCTTAATACCTTAATTCACTTAACCTATGTAATAAATCCTACTAACATTATCATGGTAATTAACTCAAAAATTCCCATAAAGACCTCAAAATTAATTTAAATCATGCTTAATCATCAAGAAAAAAATTCGGGGCCAACAGGTGAATTGAAAACAAAATTCCCAAAATAAATTATATTTTAAAGTAACATGCACGAGCAAATTTTCTTCTTAAAATGATGAAGATATCTTATAGGAAAGAACCCTTCATCAGTATTATAAAGCAAAACTCCTAAAATAAATTCTATTTTTAAGTATCTTGCATGAGTAACTTTTTTTTCCTCAAAATCATAACGATTTCTTTAAGCTAAGAATTTTCCATTGGTATTATAAAAGCAAGCGAATAGAAACCCAACGTGACAGATAGATAAAGATTATAAACTAAACAAAAGTGTTACTATATTGAACAGTTGTCTTTTCCTTAAGACATAGTTGATTCTCAATAATAAAAAAGATAGCATGGAGAGAGCCACCAACCTATCATTTCTTTAAGAAACCAATAATCCTTTCACTTATAATCCAAGTGTAAACATGTTGCTCAAAGACACAGACACTTTAATATTGATGAAGATGGCAATCGCTCCTAGTATTTGTAAGGGACCCAAGGTTATCTCTCTCAACTTCTGTCAGCTTCGTAATCTTTCTATAAGCTCTTTTTTTCATATTCAGGTTAGCCTTTTTGTGAGAATTTTTTTTAATTAAACAAATTTCTATGACCAAAGATCCAAAGAGAATATGTGAAACCAAGGAGAAAAGTTAAAAACTATTTACAACTTTACTAAGGATTGTAATACATATAAAAATTCATACTTTAACATTGAAAATTTACATGGAAGAGGTAAAGGCAAGATCACCTAGCTTCATACATCAAACAATTTGAATTCAGAAATGACATATTTGCTCGAATCATTGTAAATTTCTTAGCATATATTGTGTTCCCTGGTGAGGCCATGTTTAGGCTGCAAGTAAATAAAGTTTTTGTGCTAGAATTTACTTCCTTGTAGGCATAATCGGATCCTTCGATGCCAATTATTTGTTTGCATAACCAGATCCTTCATTTCCAATTATTTGTTCTTAAATTGATGCTGAAAATTTTCATGTTTTTTATTTTCAGAGAGTATAAATGGTGTTTCCTAGGAAATTTTTTTAGATTATATAGTCTCTACTACTAAGAGAGGAAGATTGACAGGACCAAGACACTAATTCATTTTAGCTTAAAGGAGGGATTGCGAAGTTGTTAGTTTGTAACATTCCATTCCAGATAAAGCTAGAATAGGTACGTTGAAAGAAGGGATTTATAGTTTCTTTATGTAACTTATATAGAAGACAATGCAACAGATATGGAAAGGAATTTATTAATCCTTGCTATAAGGAAAATTATAATTGGTGGCAGAAAAATAATGACAGAAAACTAAGCATTGCAAATTATCGATGGATTTTACTTGTTCGTCGAAAAAATTAACAGAAAAATATATATTAGCAACGAAACAATACCGTCAACAAATAAGATGGGGATTGAAGACGGATTAATGTAATTTTGACTTTGCCAATGGAATATTAGCGATGGAAACGCCGTTGGTAAATTTCCAACGAATACGTCGCCGTCTGCTTGTAGTTGAACATTATAAACTTGAAGAAAATGATGTTGATTGGTTTAACACCAAATGACGTCATTTTGTTAATGTTATAACCCTCCCAAGACCCACCTTCCCAGCCCCCAGCGTCGACTCTCCTTCTCTCTTCTCCTCCTCCCTGCTGCATCTACATCTTCTCCCTCAGTGCCTTATCATCGGCATTGTCGAATGGTGGTGATGCATCGGAAGAGGTAGGTCTTCTTCCACTATTGTTGCAATAATTTTGTGGAGCTGTTCTCACACCACCATACGTGCATGGTTTGATTTGAATTTTTTGAGTATGATTGAGTAATTTGTTTAAGTATTTTGTGAATGAGTAAGAACATTTTAGGTTGAAATGTTAGTGTTAGAAAGTTAAGTTCTCAAATTTGCTTTTGAAGTTCGGATGATTTGTTGATGCATATTAGGTGTTTGATGAAATGCCTCATATTAGAAAATTTTGTTAATTTGTGAAGATGAAGTTAATTTGTATCAAAGAATGAGTTAATGGGTGAGCGTACAAGCATATTTGGGGGTCACATTTAATAATTGAAGAAGATCATTGTCACTTGTATAATTAAGCTACATTAAGAACCATTAAGATACTTATATACTAGAGACCTTAATTATGTACCCTAGTAAATATTGCAAAAATCTGAAATAAACATTTTATGGTATTTACATCATTTTGCATTGTTAATAATAATGCTTTGATAAGTATAGCATACTTAAGACTTGTCATATTTTTTCTAATATATAGCCTTATTCCTCCTCTACGTCCTTTTCTTAGGGTAGAATGATAATTCTCATCTCTATTTTAAAATGAAAACTAGGTAACTCTTCCTCCTCTTTTATAACTTAGATTATGTAGATGAATTATATCTTAATTCAACCTGATTAGACTTTGATAATTAGGACTCCACCTCCTTATATAAATAAATATTTATTGATTAAAGTTACCATTTTCGAATAATGAGGCATTTTTTGTAAACTAAAGGCCCATAAGCCTAAAGAAGGATGACAAGTCGTGCCAAATTGGTCAGTCGCATCTATACACTCATTAGGAATATTGTTTTCCCCTAAGTTTCTTCACTAAACTTTGATCAAGAATAAAACTTTTTAGTATTCAAGTCTATTTAACTTAATCAAGATAACCTTTGGATTCCTCAAAGATCATCTCTTAATCAATCAACCATATGACCATATGTCTGTAATGAGTAGGCCAAAATAATCTAACATTGTTCCTTAAGCATTAATTCATAAACCAATATATGTATGCTAAAAACAAGCAAAAAAGAAACATCAACCCTTAGATATCCATCTTATGTTTAACCTCAAGCCTTCATAAGACACATTGATGACTTAATATATAGAAACTTCAACTAACTGTAGGGGATAATTTATCATTTAATCTTAATTGTTGTCTCAAGTCCATCTCAATTATCAATCCCGCTATATAAGATGTGTGGTGTGAAGATGGTTCACTTCATCAATTTTTATAATTGTCGATAAAGAAAATACCACTTACCTTTTGTATGTCTATTTGCATTCTTCAGGAAGAAGTCATCGTTGGATTTATTTTTCAACTTGCTTACTTAAGAAGATTTAGTGCTAAGGCACTAAAATAGTTTGTGTTCTTTTTTAAGCTTCAAATCTTCCTTTACCCTTTTTAAATTATGATTGTAGCATAGATGATAATAGTAGTTCAAATAATGAGACGAGAACCTCTTATTCTATTGGATATAGTGATGTAAGATTAATGGCCTCCAATTTTTGGAATAGTATCCATGTATTTGTCAAGTCTAGTGAGACCATATTACCCTAACCTATGTATTCAAATGATAAGGCCACTTTTAAGGTGTCATATGAAGCTGAGCCAATCAAGTTTAAGAAATTGTTTTGCTTATACATGTCTCGCTTGGTATCCATGATTCAAGTCTTCAATAAGATCTTCAAAATGTGATTAAAGCCAAATGAACATAAGTGGATTGAGTTTTAAAAGATCATGGAGAGATTCCACATCCCTGAGGAGATAAGGTTATAAATTATTTTTCCAACCTTGTTGTTATAAGGAAGACCCATCAAGATGTTTCTTTCATTTATCTTGTCAAATTTTTGTGTACTCTTTCATCTTGAATAACTTCTTAACAATGTTGTCATCTCACAATTGCTCCTACCTTGCAATATGAGCTACAATTTTGTTTGTTCTTTGCTCAAAATTTTGCACGTATTCTAAACTGTGCTCATTATGTTTTATATGATTGTTTTAATATATCCCACTTTCTGAACTATTAACAATTTTGTTCTTAGTTGTAAGAACTCATTTGTTGGCAATACTTATTTTTCGAATGAGATTGAAGAGAACCTTTAGAAGGTATTGAAATGATATTCATTTCCTTATATTTTAGACAATGTCGACAATGAATTTGCACACATTTTAATCGAATTTGTATCAGTTTCTATATTATTCATTGTAGCTCCGTCATCATCTTCTTTCATGTACTTCAAGAAGATCCTTCTATATGTCAGTTGAGATAAGTGAATTTGTTTTTTTCTACATTTTTTGAACTTAGTTTAATTTGGGTATTTGTTTGTGGTTTGAACTTTGCATGTGAACAAAATACATGAATGATTTAATTTGGCTTGCACAAACTGAAACTTGTTTATGGTATGAACTTCGGTTTATCAATGAATTAATATAGGATGAGTTAGACTTATATTATTGTTCCAATTACTTTAGTTATGTCAATCTATTATTTCATTAATGTTCTCTGAAATGATTATGTTCTGTTTACTTTTCATATGCAAATTTTTACATCGCTTTTTTTTTTAAATTGTATATGTTAAACTAATTTATTAAATTAAGTATTCACATTTTTATGAATACTTATTATATTTGGCATATTACATATTTAATATAGGTTAGATATCAAACTGTTAACATTAATTCTCTTCTAACATATATGATTACAAACATATATGTTCGATCTTCAGTTTACAAATATTTTACATCTCAACCCATAAATATTAACCCATAACCCGTGATGGAGCTCCTTTGAGGCTTATCGGTAAAAAAGACTAGGAGCTTTGGAGTTGGAATGAGAACTTATTTTGTTGATTCACAAGTCTTACCTTCGATGTTTTGTAATCTTAAACATGGATGATACTAAATATGGATTCACTGTTTTAAATTAACAGTTTTCTAGAAATGAATTTCATAGATCTTAGATGTATAGATGATTAACACCTGATGGTTTCATTAATCTTGAATTTTTTAAAGGAGTTCAAGCTTTTATTCATTATGCATATTCTCAACCTGCATATATGGATGGGCCAAAGCTCATATGTCTATGTAAATAATGTAAATACAAAGCCAAAGATCATATGTCTATGTAAAAAATGTAAATACAAATGTTTCCTTCCTATTGATGAAGTTAATGGGCATTTGCTAAGAAAAGGGTTTGCCCCCAACTATTTTGAGTGGACACGATATGGGGAGCCTTTGATTTGTAGCACTTCAAGGAGTAATCAACCACAATCATCTGTCAACTTAAATGAGTTTGAAGGGGGTATTGGATTTAGAACAAATTAAGGGGATGGAACTAAAAACCCGTACATGCAAATGGTTTATGATGCAGCTAGTTATACCTTTGAGGAAAATAGGGAAAATCTTGAAGAAGAGCCTAACCCATATACAAAACAATTTTTTGACTTACTACAATAAGTTGGCCAATAATTATGGCCCAATTATGACATAATGACCCAATTGTTTTCAATTGCTCTAATATTAAACATAAAGTTTGAAGGGCATATTTCAGACCGTAGTTTTGATAAAATTCTTGAATGGTATAATGAATCATTGCCTATTGATCATACAATGGTTGATAGTTTTTACAATATGAAACTTATTAAAGGTCTTGGATTGCTTGTTGAAAAGATTGATTGTTGCAAATTGGGATGTATGTTGCATTGGGGAGATGATGTGGAATTATAAGAGTGAAAATTTTGTGTTCAATCTAGGTTCAAGCCTAGAAAGTTTTTTATAAAACAGAAATTAGTGCCCTAGAAGCAAATGTATTATTTTTCGCTAACTCTGAGACTTCAAAGACTATATGTTTCTGATGTTACTGCATCTCACATGATATGGCATGATGAACACAAATAGGAAGATGGAATAATGAGTCATCCATCAGATGTACTGGTATAGAAATATTTCAAGGACGCCCATCTTAAGTTTGTAGCTAAAAGTCAAAATGTTAGGTTGGGATTGTCGACGGATGGATTCCAACCTTTTAGTCAATCCAACTAGCAACATTCATCATGGATAATCATAATTACTCCTTATAATTTGCCTCTATGGATGTGGATGAAAGACGCATATATGTTCTTGACAGTGATTGTGTCAAGGCCTATAAATCCGAAGCATAATATTGATGTATTCTTACAACCATTGATATCTGAATTGTAAAATCTTTAGGAATATGGTGTTCAGACATATGATGTGTCTCTGAAATAGAATTTTGTGTTGAGAGTGGCTTTGATGTGTACCATTAGTGATTTTCCGGCATATGCCATGTTGTCTGGATGGAGCACAGTTGGAAAATTAGCATGCCCTTATTATGGAAATGATTATGATGCGTTTTATCTTTCAAATGGGGGCAAAATATGTTAATTTGACAATCACAAGAAATTTCTTCCTCTAGATCATACATTTAGATGCAATAAACAAAAGTTCAATAAGAATAGGTTGGTAAGAACACCTCCTCTCCCTTACAAAGCTGGTGAACAGATTTTGCAAGAGGTTGAGGAATTAGGCTTACTGAAAGATACATAATTTGAAGTTGAAGAAGTAAATACAACCATTAGTAAAAACTTTGGTTGGAGAAAAAGAAGCATCTTTTGGGATTATCCATATTGGAAAACTAATTTGATACGTCATAATGTAGATGTGATGTATGTTGAAAAAATTATTTTTGAAAATTTTTTCAATACCATAATGAACATTGAAGGAAGGACAAAAAGACAATGCAAAATCAAGAGCTGATTTGCAACTTTTTTGTAAAAGAATAAGTTACTTAAGGATTTTCGCATCGGTAAATATCCGAAAGCATGTTATACTTTGGACAAAAAATAAAAGAAAATTTTGTATGAATGGTTGAAAAGTCAAAAGTTTCCCGATGATTATGTTTCAAACTTAGGAAGGTGTGTGGACATAGGGAAGTACAAATTATTCGGGACGAAAAGTCATGATTGTCATGTGTTTATACAAAGGCTAATTCAAATTGCATTTCAGGAGTTGCTACTGAATAAGGTTTGGGAAGTAATAACATAATTAGGTTTGTTTATCAAAAGCTTAACATCATCTAAAGTTAGTTTTCCAGAAATGGAAAAACTAGAAAGGAAAATCCAGTAATTTGTGCAAGCTAGAAGGGATTTTTCTTCCAAGGTTATTTGACTGTATGGAGCATCTACCTATGTATTTAGCATATGAGGAAAAACTAGCCGGTCCAATTTAATATCAATGGATGTATCCGTTTGAGAGGTAATTCAAATTCAAATTATTGTAATTGAAGTAATAACATGTTTTAACGACTAAATTGTAGTAACCATATTTTGTAATATAGGTATTTGCATCACATGAAGAAAAATGTGAAAAACAAGGCTGAAGTTGAAGGTTCGATATGTAATGCTTATTTAGTGGAGGAAGCTAGTACATTTTATTCACATTATTTTGAGTTGCATGTTCACACAAGAGAAAGAAAGGTTCTTCGTAATGACGATGGGGGAGGAACGACTGATGCTGATGGTAACTTATCCATTTTCACATATCCTGGATGAACATATGGACATACAACAAGAAGAATGGTAACAAAGGAAGAAATTGAGGCTATGCATGGTTACATTTTATTGAACTATTAAGAGGTTCAACCTTTCGTGTAGTAAGTTGAACATGAGAATTGCTGATTTTCAAATTTTGTGTTGTCCATAACTGAAATACATAATAATGTATTTAGATTATATGATGCATTGTTACACGAGATAATGCTGGACAACACGCAGGATGATATAAATAACGAAGTTGGAAGACACTTTCTTCGATGGTTCAAGAGATATGTAAGTTTTCACTTACAAATACTCTTAGAGTTGAATTATAAGATTTAAGTGTTGAAATGACATTATATTCTTTGATATGATAATTTCTTTTATATAAGCCTTAGAAAATCCAATAGAGAATAAGTTAATGTGTGATCTTGCAAAGGGACGACTACAAACTATTAAATCGTATCATGTGTATTTCGTTAATGGATACAAATATCATATAGAATATCATAGTCATAGCATGGTAACAATAAATAGTAGAGTTTTCATACAAGGAGAATAGATGAATTGCTATGGTAAAATTATTGAGATACTTGAAGTTGAGTACCCTGCATTGCCAATAAAGTGATGTGTGATATTTAAATGTGACTAGTATGACCCGACTCTAAATGCTGGAACAAAAGTGCATAGCTGATACAATCTAGTTGAAATCAACAACCAAAGAAGATTGAGACAATTTAAACCATTCGTGTTGGTAATGCAAGCAAACAGGTGTGCTATGTCCCATTTCTAAGCTCTATACGAGATAAGTTAGATTGGTTGGCGGTTTACAAGGTTAAACCTAAAGGTATTTTTGAATCACATAGAAAATGAGAGCAGAGAATTGAAAGTGAAGCGTTTCAAGAAGATGTTTATTTTATAAATGCATCTGTCATATATGACGATAATGAACCTTTGAATGATCCATCTAACGAATATCTTGAAATTTCATCCGAAGAGGATGACGAGGGTTAGACATCTAAAGAGGAGCCGGAGTTTGATTCTTATTCTTCTGACGAAAAAGATAGTTGTAATTTACAACTGAGTTATGATAACAATTAATTTGTATTTTTAATTGGATATTTATTTTTCAAATCAATGATTTCCATTTCAGTATATTATGTAAAGTATTTAATTCAAATTCTTTATTAAGGAATGTTGACTTGGCAACTAGTTCCGGATGGTAGTAATTCATTCCGTGGGGAGGAATGTGGCAAAATTGTCCCAACTCAACGAATAAACAAAGCAGGAAAAATCTCCACTTTATACATTAACGATCGTTTCCCTTCCATGGTTAATCTTCTACTTCAAGGTGTTTAGTATGATATGGGCAACATCACTTTCCTTATTATGTACATCTCATTTCCTTTGGTGAAGCTATTATATATATTCACATTTGATGGTCTATACTACATGTTGTTTTAAGCTTCCTTAAATCTGGAACATGACATGTATGTCGATAGAGACGGGAGTGATGTCACAACAGTCTATAAAGGATTAGGGAGATCAATTCTTTTGAAAAATTTGTCAATTCCACAAATCTCGTCTGGACATTCACGTTTGCATTAATATCCAGTTTTGGTTCATTTAACGGTTATCTAATATGACATTATCTAAGTTCTATATTGATTGTGTTTTACGTAAACCTGTTCTTACTAGTAGTTCATCTAGAGAGTTAGTCTTCCATACTAAATCTAGGGACTCATTCATTGTATGCTCTACAAGTTTAGCTATAGCAGAAACATTGTTGCAAGAAGGTGTTAAAAACCCTACACTTGAGGGAAGAAGTATCATTGTTTCAATTAGTGCAATTGAACATGCCAGGACTCTTCTTAGAAATCCAGACATCAGGGACTCATTTATCTTTATCAACTCTCATATCACATGGAATCTAAGAAAATAATTATGTTATTGTGATTTATCGATGCAATACACTACACTCAGCTTCAAAGTTGATTTATTGTTGTATCTGTAAGAATTTGTCAAACAACCTCCCCATTAGTTAGGGTCAACCTGCATCGTATTATGCATCACCTTTATTGTTCTTATTGTATTACTTTATCATTGTTAACTTTCTAATTCATCATTTGTACTTGAATATGATATTCAACAAATCTCCTTATTTTCTTTTCCATATATTATGTAAAATATTGAATTCAAATTCTTATATTTCTAGAAATTCAATAAACAGTGAATTTTAGGGAGAAATATGGGACCAAAGAGACAGTGTGATATAATGCAACCCAGGTTCAGAGGCATGTTCGGAGGTACTTACTATGAAGGTGGACCGTCATATTCTGCAGCTGACACTGACTCACCTCCTCCCCCTCCAAGGCTTACAGTTATAGATGAGGCATCACTTGCTACTCATCATGCTACACCATTCCCAACTCATAGATCATCCACTACCCCTTTATCAGATGAAGGAGACGTCTGTCAGCCTGGAGCTGAGGGACCTGATGGAAGAAAGTACATAACAATTGTCAATAATCTGTAAGTAAAGTCACATTAAGCACTATTTGGTTTTAATAGGTTATCATTTTTTCATTGTATAAAATTACTTCTTATATTAGGTTGATTTCGTCTGGACCGTGTTCTAGAAATATGACATCAAAATTTACGAAAATGATTGATTTTGAGGGTTATGTGTGGAAGAATATCTCTCAGGCCATAAAGGAATTTTACTTTCAGTAGTTTAAGGTATAATAAAAATTTATTTTCTTTTTATATTGATTTGTAGAAATTAATTAGATAAATATTATTACATTATAGTAGTTTAAATTTTTTCTTTTTATTTCAGAAAGAATTTTTCTGGGATTCTGGTTTCGAAATCATCATACATAAGATATGAAAGAGGCAAGCTTGTACATGTTATCGTGACTTTAGTAATGCGATACATGTGGCTGGTGTACGACTGCCTTATATTTCGGAGCAAAAATGGAGTCGTTGGCAGGAGTATTGGACATCACCTGAGGCAATGTCTATCATAGGGCGTAACTCCACCATCAAACGTGGAGGGCCGGGAGAAGAGAGTCTTTCTGTACATACGAGATGATCAATAACCCACCACGAGCATGCACAAAAACTTGTAAATATCTAAACTTGACACTTATATTGTAAATGTTTTACTTTGCTGTATTATGCATAATGATAATGGTATAAATGTCTGGTGCCG
>JANKYF010000224.1:50983212-50994587 GCA_029829435.1 Erythroxylum hondense | reverse complement strand
CCACCCTCGCAGGGCACGGACTCGGATATCACCATCGATGTCGGGTTCGGGTCATGCGGGAGTGGGGTGTTACATTAAGAAAGCATAGAAAAGCCATAGGTTATTCTTTAGATGACCTTAAAGGAATTCATCCTTCTGTGTGCATGCATAGAATCTTAATGGAGGATGACCATAGGCCCACCATTGAACATCAAAGGATGTTAAACCGTAGTATATAAGAAGTGGTCAAAACGGAAATTTTGAAATTGCTTAAGGCTGGCATAAATTATCCTATATTGGATAGTAAATGGGTTAGTCCGGTCCATGTAGTTCCTAAGAAAGGAGGGATGACAGTTGTAAAAAATGAAAAAAATGAACTAATTCCAACTAGGACTGCCACCGGGTGGAGAATGTGCATAGATTACCGTAAGTTGAATTCTACCACTAGGAAAGATCATTTTTCCCTTCCCTTCATTGATCAGATGTTAGAAAGACTTACTAGGAACTCTCATTTTTTTTTTATCTTTATGGATATTCGAGTTTCTTCTAGATTCCCATTCACTCGCAAGATCAGGACAAAACCACTTTTACATGCCCATATGGTACTTTTGCATATAGGAGAATGCCTTTTGGTCTTTGTAATGCTCCTACCACTTTCCAGCGTTGTATGATGGCCATATTTTCTAATTTCATTCAAAACATAATGGAAGTATTTATAGACGATTAATGGAAGTATTTAGAAAAATGCAAAGAAGCTAATTTAGTTTTGAATTGAGAAAAGTTTCATTTTATAGTCCAAGAGGGGATTGTATTAGGTCATTTGGTTTCAAGTAAAGGTATTCAAGTTGACAAAGTAAAAGTAGAAGTAATTGAAAAATTTCCCCTACCTACTTCAGTAAAAGGAGTGAGAAGTTTTCTTAGACATGTTGGTTTTTACCGACGGTTCATCAAAGATTTTTCTAAAATAGCAAAACCTCTAACACTTTACTTGTCAAAGATGTACCTTTTAAATTTAATGAGGATTGTTTGGGTGCTTATTAAAGATTGAAAGATGCTTTAGTAACAGCTCCGGTTATGCAAGCACCTGATTGGAACCTTCCATTTAAAGCGATGTGCTATGCAAGCAATCATGCTTTGGGAGCTATTTTGGGATAGAGAAAAGACAACAAGCCTTATGCCATCTATTATGCTAGTCGCATATTAGATAAGGCTCAGATCAATTACGCTACCACAGAAAAAGAATTTTTAGCAGTTATTTTTGCTCTTGAAAAATTTAGTTATTACCTCATTAACTTAAAGGTTGTTGTCTTTACAGATCATGCAGCTATTCGACATTTATTAAAGAAGAAGGATTCCAAGCCATGTCTTATCCGATGGGTTTTATTATTGAAAGAATTTGACTTAGAGATTAAGGATAAAGCTGGTACTAAGAATGTGGTAGCCAATCACCTTTCTAGGATTACTGCTTCTAGTGAAGACTGCCTAATTGATGATTCCATTCTGGAAGAACAACTGTTGGCTATATCATCTATTACAACACCGTGGTATGCAGATTTGTTAATTACATCATTTGTGGCCTGTTCCCACCAGAGAATACTTATTAGCAGAAGAAGAAACTCATCTTTGATGCCAAATATTATGTGTGGGAAGAACCATTACTTTATAAATATTATGGAGATGGTATTTTTAGATGATGTTTTCCTAAAGATGAAATCCAGAGTGTTTTTTACCATTGTCATTCGATAGTTTACGACGGTCATTTTGGTCCAGATAAGACAGTCGTCAAGGTTCTCCAAGTAGGATTTTTCTGGCCTACTTTGTTTAGTGATGTGAACTATGTGGCCACATGTGATAATTGCTAGCAGTTAGGAAATGTATCAACGAGAGCTGAGATGCCGCAAATTGGAATATTGGAGGTTGAACTGTTTGATGTTTGGGGAATTGACTTTATGGGTCTGTTTCCTAAATCCCATAAAAATCTCTACATTTTAGTGGTAGTAGATTATTTTTCGAAATGGGTAGAGGTAGTTGTGACTCCCACGAATGATGCAAAGGTGGTGATCAAGTTTTTTAAGAAACAAATATTTACTCACTTCGGACTTCCAAAAGCACTTTTAAGTGACAATGGTACCCATTTTTGTAATAAGCCCCTTGAGACTCTTTTGTAAAAATATGGTGTCTTTTATAGGATTGCTACACCTTATCACCCTCAAACAAATGGGCAAGTTGAAGTTTCTAATAGAGAAATCAAGAGTACTTTAGCAAAGACAGTTGATAAGTCAAGAAAGGATTGGTCTTTAAAACTTGAAGATTCTCTTTGGGGTCTTTAAAACTTGAAGATTCTCTTTGGGCCTATCATACAGCTTTTAAAACACCTCTGGTTACCACACCATATAGGATTGTGTTCGGCAAAGCATGTCATTTACAGGTGGAGTTAGAACATAAAGCCTATTGGGCTATTAAAACTTTAAACTTTGACCTAAAATCTACTGGAGAAAAGAGGGCAATGCAATTGAATAAGTTGGATATCTTGAGATTGGAAGCTTATGAGAGTTCTCGCCTGTACAAGAAAAAGACCAAGCTTTGGCATGATAAACACATTACCAAGAAGAGGTTCGACGAAGGTGATTTAGTCTTGTTATTTAATCCTCATCTTCGTCTTTTTCCAGGTAAGCTCAAGTCACGATGGTTGGTCCATTTCAAGTTCTACAAGTATTCCCCATGGCACAATTGAGGTTTGGAGTGAAGTTTCAGGAGCTTTTAAGGTTAATGGTCAATGCTTAAAACCTTATCTTGCTGGACATCCCTTAGGTGCCACAACGACTTTGGCACTTTCTGAACCATGATAAAGCTGATGCACTTTACAGGTTTGCTTACACCATTTAATGAGCTTTATTTATACACATTTTGTTTTAGTTATTTCTTTCCCATTTGATTTGTTTATTTCAAGTTTGTACAGATTATTATTAGTGAAAAAAAGGGTAGTGACTTGCACGGTTTGACCGTGTAGATTTACACGGACTGTGTATCTTTAAGTCAATTTTCACCTGTAATTCACACAGCCTGACTGTGTATATTCACATTGACCGTGTGACTCTCGGCTGCTTAACTCCATTTTATCCTAAAGTCACACAGCCTGACCATGTATATTTACACGGATCATGTGACTCTCAGCTGCTTAATGTCATTTTCACCTGAAAGTCACATGGTCTGACCGTGTAGATTCACACGAACCGTGTGACTGTCGGCTACCTTTTTCCATTCCTGCCCGAATGTCACACGGTTTGACTGTGTAGATTTACATGGACCGTGTGACTCTCTTTACCTTCCACCACCATTCAAAAAGCTCTTTCCTTTCATTTTTCTCATCTCCAATTTCGTTCCTCCTTCATTCTCTCTAAATTTCAACCCTAAAAATCACATCTTCATCTCTTCCCTCCTTCATCTTCGTAAATCTCCATCACCCAATCAATTCTTACTTCCATTCTCACTATCTTTCTCTTCCCTTTCAATTTTCCTCAATCATCCTTCTTTTCTCCATCTCATTCATCGATGGGACCTAAGAGGAGTTGTGTCTCACTAGGCAAGTCAAGCACCACTCACGCTCAATCATCTTAACCACCACGGCGACTAGGTAATTCCAATCCTTTTGGTTTATCTGATACTTATGAATGCACTAGATATGAAAGATTGAAAAATAGGCCTTTAATTGCAACTAGGTATTATGATGAGGGCACTTTGAGTGACTTGGATTTATTAGCTAATATTTATAGATTATTTGGTGTAAATGGTTTGCAAAATTTTATGGATGTTAGGTGCTCAACATATTCGAACTTAACCCTAGAATTTTTTAGTACAATTTCTATTGAAGTTACTCACGGGTGTGATTGTTTAGTAGGCAAGATTTCCTTTCAACTTTTAGGAAGCTGACACACTTTAACTCTAGATGAATTTAATGCCATTTACTCCTTTCTAATCGGGTTAGATATTATTCATCGTAAGGTACCCTAAGCTTTGACAGATTTCATTTTTGGTCTCAAATTACTGATGGCCCATTCTATAACCCTAGCTCTTCCAGGGCCATTTGCATAAAAAATCCTTGCTTTCGCTAAGCTCATCACATTTTATCCAGTGTGATTTTCGCTAAAAGAGATAATACAAATGTTGCTCAATCCCTTGAGTCGTATTTTCTATATGCTATGTACCATGGTGAACCTGTTAATGCCAGTTCCTTCCTGGCCACTCAATTTCTTCGTGTCGCTCTTCAACCTACAGGGAAAATTACCATAGGTGGTTTAATTACCCCCATTACTTTAACTTTAGGTTTTGACCCCCTCACCAATGCGGACTTTCTTGTGCAAGGCTTTGAGCACCTTGATTACCCAACTCTAGAAGCTATGCATATATTTAAATCGGTTAGGGGACACCATTGTTGGGTTTACCCTAATCATGCCAAATTTTGTTTACCAAGTCCAGCCCGTACCACTCTTAGTGACCTATCTAATATTAATTAGATGCCTTTAATTGATCATACCAATCCAAACCCATTATATGCTTACCTTCTCCTGCTGCCTAATCTACATCAATGCCATCCTCTTCATTCCAACGTACTTCTTCCCATTTTGATCTTAGAGCTCTCCACTCCACGCTCACTTCTATCCAAACTGAACAAGCTGCTCTCCGTGCCTTGATCACGGAACAAGGTCACTATTTCCATCATCTAGGAGATACTCTTTCCACTATTAGTGCTAATCAGGCCACTCTACAACAACTAGTTGAATCTCACAATGCTTAAATTCAGGAGATGATAATTGCCTTCAACTTGTGGCGTCAAATGTCTTCCTTTACCGGTAACCCTCCACCTTCACCCCCCAATCTTCTCCATGATATCTTCTCCCGTTCCTCCATCCATTGGGGACAATGCTTCGTTCCAGTATAGAGGAGTCAGCTATTGTGTTTCTATGTTTGTTTTGTACATATTTTTGTCTTTGTTTTGCTTTGTTTGGTTGTTTGCACGTTTCTTTTTATTTTGTTTTGTTTGTTTGTTTATGCCTTTTTATGTTTCTTTGCAAATATTTATCTTTGTTCTCTTTTGCATTGTTTAGTTGTTGCTTTATTTAGTTCTTTTAGAACATTAGGGTGGCTTGTTAAATTATTAAGTTTCCTTGATGCACTCATCTTTGTCAATTACAAACCCTATAGTAATAGTGGAAGCCCGTTCATAACTAGGCTCACCTCCGGGATAAATCGTCCTACCTAAATTCTTTTAGTTAGCTCTTCAAGTCGAAAGGGACTAATTATCTTTCTTGGGGACCCCGTTGTGTTGTTATTCTGTTACTAGAGAATTGCTTGAGTGACTTGGTTCTTTCTAAGTACTTTTTTGTGTTAAAATTAAAAAAAAATGTGTGACTTGTGTGAATACCAATACTAGCTGAAGTTGGTGAAAACGACACCATCTTCCCTTAAGTTGATAGAGCCGCTAGTATTGGGAGGAATTTCCCCTTTTGGGCTGTTACAATTTCCACAAAATCACACACCTTCGGTATACCAATTCTAGCCGGCATGAATGACATGGCATTTGTGCTTCTTAAGTGGCTTATGTATGGAGCAGCTAGCAATTGGAAGAGTTAGTTCCTTTTGGACTGTTAAATGACTCGAAAAAATTGAAGGTGCTAATCGGTCTTTTGTTACCCCTTTGAGATGCAAGCTACTGGGGAAATATCCAATGTAGTACCCCTTTGAGGAGTGCATTACTAGGGAATAATAATAATTTCGATTTATAGTTTTGTCACCAAGTAGTCCTTTGAGACAGAGAGGACGATGGGGAATGATCCTAAATTGTTTTGAAACGGTTATTTACACCACTTTGAGTCCTAATTGATTTGAAGAAGTTAATTAATATCTATTATGATTCAGAGTTTATTGAATCTTTGAGCTAAGCTTGGTAGAGAAAGTGAGTGATGAACTATTACTTGGAGTGAGTATTTCATTCGGTGAGATGCAACAAATTTGTTTTGGTTTAACTTATGATCTTACCTTGATGACATTTGAGCTAAATTTGTTCCCTTGAATTGCATTTAAGTTTGAATTGCTTAAGGATAAGCAAGAGTTTAGCATAGGGGAGTTTGATAAGTTGTTATTCTTGATATATTTTAGCTCTATTTTTTCATGGTTTTTGTATCAAATGATGTTAAATTACCTTTAGTTTCTGTGAATTCGGTAATGCTCCTTTGATTTTGGTATTTGTAGGAATTTTGGGGAGATAATGAAGCAAATATGAGGAATCTATGGCCTACCCATGTAAAAACACACAGCCCGTGTAAAGTTCAAGCTCAAAGTTGAAGACCCGAAAGTTACACAGTCTGATCGTATAGATTCACACGGGCCGTATCTTTTGAAGTGTGAGCACACAATAATTCCTGAAAGTTACACGGTCAAACCGGGTAGATTCAAACGGACCGTGTATGACAGTTTTTCCTGACGATTTTCAGTGATAAAACGCAGCTTTTAGGGATAAAAGGGGATCTTTTTGCCAGGAGATAGGAGAGCTAGAAGGAGGTCGAAGCTGAAGAATCCAAAAGGAGGAGAAAGTCAAGAATTAATTAAAGAAAAAGGAAAGCATGAAGATTGAGAAATCAAGATTCAAGAAGCAGTTGGAGTTCCTTCTCCTCCTCCTTCCACTCATTATTTATTTTTAATGTTCATTCTTATAGTTTTACATTTTAGTTGAATTTAGTCATGAATTTGTAAATTCATTTATTCTAGGATGTTTACTTCAACTTGTAATTTATGTGTTAAACCTTATGGCTTCACTTCTTAATTCGATGTTGACTTTTGTAAAGTGAATTAATCTGATGTTGGTTTGATCTATATAATCTAGGGTTTCTAATTAATTAATGATGGATGTTGAACTAGGAACTGAAAAGTGATGATTGATATTTGAACTACTAGATTAGACTTTATTGAAAGAATATCTAGAAATAGAATTCTTCATTAAGAGTACTTGAGATTACCTTTCAGTTCATTAGGTTGGATTCAATTTTTAGTCTAGGAAACTAGCTTGAAAAATTGGAATCAACATGTCAATTGCTTCGAAAGAATTAATTAATAAAACTGGGTTAATGTGCTTAGATCAGTATTTCATTTCATAAGGATGATAAGATTTCTTTGTTGGGATGAACTCCTAGAATATTCGTTTAAATTATGTTAATTGTGTATCAATATTTCCTTAGCAAAACAACTTTCATATTCAATTGCTTTGCAAATTTAGAAAGTATAAATTTGGTATTTTGACTTAGTCCTTATGGATTGACACTTGATTGCTGCAACTAAACCCGTATACTTGCGGAATCCTTATCAACCGTCTACTAGATATTGTTGTACTGGATGTGGAGGATAGTGAATAACATGTATTTGCAAATGAACCTAACCAGACATCCTTCCACTACGGTCCCTACACTGAATGCTTTCTCATATTTGGTCCTATTAGGAGGCAATGTTTATATTAGTAAGTGATAATTGTTAAGAATTAATATTAAAGTATAAATTTCACATACATTTAGTTCTCTACATCGGGTGTTGAAGAATATCACATCGTTGTGCTTCTTAATGTGAGTGTACAAAAAGAGCTGATGGGATGTAGGCCTCATGCCCATAGACTTTTTCTGCATAAGAATAAAATGTTATAAGTGAAGTAGAATTTATTAAAATTTTGGTAGAGTTTCATGTAATATCCCATTCTTGTGGGAAGGTTAAAATGGTAAATGTGAATGATTAATGAGAGTTACAAATGCATTTCCATGTTCATGCATATTAAGTCATATACATATATATGAATAGTGAAGTTGTGGCATATGAAAATAATTGTAGACGCATTCATGAATAATTTCGGTTATAATTAGATTGAGTTGTGAATTTTGGTGAATTTAGGCATAAATTTTAGAAAATTATAGAAAATAGGAAAAAACATCAAATGAAGATTTGGAGATAGTTGGATTGTAAAGATGAGAGTTAAGGGAGTTAGTTTCAAAAGAAACTAAGTTAGAGCTTAGATATGAGGGAAGTGACAAGTGTCACTTTGGCTCTTGTACTTTTGCTAGAAGTAGCTTACTGTTCTTTGAGAGTTGAAAAGTTAAGTTATATGTCTAAGTTCATTCTTCATTGTCATCTTCTTCAAATTTTCTTCCCATACACAGAGTTTGTCATCAAACCCCTTCTAAGAGATTTCTCTGTTTTTCCTTTCCTACACCAAACCCACTTTGCTATTTATGTCTTCTACCCTAAGAAAAACCAGAAGTTGGTCATTGTATACAGAGAAATATGTAAATTGCATGGAGTTTAAGGTTTGAAAATTTTGGAGTTTTCAACAGGTAAGTAGCGAATAAATCCTTTAGAGTTGGGGATTTATGAAAAAAAGTTGATGAGTTACTGTCATCTGCATAGAAAATGGAATTTAAGTTTATGTTCATAAATACTGTATGGTTGGGAGGAAACAAAATTGGTTATAATGTTTAATTAGTTTTTGAAAGATTATTAGTGATTAGGTGATGTAAAAGTGATGTTGGAGTTGAAATAGCAATAACTTGATCTGAAACTTCCGTGAAACTTCTGTACCAATCTAGATAGATTCATTAAAATGGCCTTCATGAAAGTTATAGATATTCCTTTTATCTTTCCAGCAGTATTTAGTATGAAAATTTTGGACATCTGAGCTGAAAGTCAGGGTCCTTGTAAAAGAAGATGTTCAAAAGTGAAGTTGTTTCTTTTGTCTTTTTACTTCTTCTGTGATGATGTCATATCCTTCTGTGTTTTGCTTCTTCTGTCTTTTTGCTTCTTCTATGATGACGTCATCTTCTTCTATGTTTTGCTCCTTCTGAGTTTTGCTTCTTCTGTATTTTGCTGATGCATATTCTTTTGTGTTTTGCAGACACGTCTTCTTTTGAGTTTTGCTGAAGCGTCTTCTTCTGTGCTTTGCTGACATGTCTTCTTCTGTGCTTTGTTGACACGTCTTCTTTTGTATTTTACTTCTTCTATCTTTTGCTTCTTCTGTGTTTTGCTTCTTCTGTGATGATGTCATTTTTTTTCTGTGTTTTGCTTCTTCTGTCTTTTTCCTTCTTCTGTGATGACGTCATCTCCTTCTGTGTTTTGCTTTTTCTGTCTTTTTGTTTCTTCTGTCTTTTTTCGCATGGCCATAACTTCTTCTCTAGACACCCAAATGAATTAATTCTTGAACCATTGGATTCGTAAGACATTCCCTACATCTTCACCAAAAATCATAGCCATCTAAAATGAATTGAGAAAGATTGAGTGAGAAACATGGAGCGGGTTCAGTGAGTGTGCTCTTAAATTATATAATATGGGGTTATTCCACTGAACATACTTTAGTATTTTGATTATATCTGGATCTACAGGATTTCAAATGAGATGATTTTTTTGGAGTAATCTAGAGATATAAGCCTACAAATTTTCTCAAGAAGTCCAAATTATGATTCAGTCTCTAAGACGTTTAATCCCTGAATGGAAGTTGGTTATAGTACACTGTTATTGAATATGAACAGTAGACCCAAAAGGGGCTTTTGGAAAAATCTGAAAGTAAGCCAACGAGTAATGAATTGTGATTTCAATAGTTTTAGTAAGGCATAAACCTAAGTATGAATATTACTTAGATGAGTTTTGGATATAAGACTGAAAATGAGATGAGAATAAGGGAAAGATACTTGGGATTGTCATAAGCATGCATGGTACATATTTTATACACACACTTGTGCATAAGGGAATGCTTATAATTGTGCAATTATTAATGTTTATGTATCGTGTGTTTGGCATATTGATGTGTAGGATATACATCTGCATTCAAATGTTTCCAGATCTTGAAGCTAACGCTAATCTGGAGCGTACTGTGAGTAGACTGAGATGGTCTCACCTCATTGTTTGTTATTTGAATTCTTGTATTATTTGACTATTGAATGAATTTGTAAATATGATTGATTATGTTGGTTTCCGGACAGGAGGTCCGATGATTGTGATGGTTGACTTGGATTGTTGGATACCGTTTCCGGAACCCAACTCTTGCGAAAACCATCATAATTAACTTGAGCGTGCACATCATCTTGAAGGGTTATTGCATTAAACCCCAATAGCCATCAATTTTTTTTTGCACCCATAATAGACATTATCAATTCATCTTTATTCTCATAACATCCCAAAAATTTACTTACAAATTGTTCCATGGTGTGCCACACGAAATAGTCGCCTTGCTTGAACTCAATTTTTACTGCTTGCGAACTGAAATTGGAAAAATTCAAATCATAATTTCAAATTAACTTCTTCATATAAATAATAGCTCTATGTCTCTTGTTTATTTTGAAGCAAGAATCACCTCAATCGGAGTTCTAAAACTCAAGATATGATCAGAATACCAGAATATGTTCATACCCTAAACAAGTACTCCTAACCGACCTCTCACTTGTTCTAATTCAAACTCTCTCAAATCAACTCAAAATGATACAAATTCTTATGGAGAGATACATACATGTCTTATAAATCCATTGCATCAAGAATCACTTCAATCGGAGGTCGGATGAGGGAGTTATGATCAAAATAATAACTCATGCTTAAACCCTAATTCGATTTGTACCTCTCTTTGTGCAAATGCCATAACTTTCAATCTAGAAGTCGGATTGATTTCATTCTTAGACCATTGGAAAGTAGACATCCAGAACTACAACTTTTATGAATACTACAAAGTCTTATTCTGCCTCTAATAGTGTCAAAATTCTCCATATTTCCCGTGAATGTCTGTTAAACTGACATCCATGTCCATTTAACGGACATGTATCGGGTAAGCAGCACCATTTCACCCAAGAAAGTCCGTTAAACGGAATTTCATGTCCGTTTAATGGACATGGGTGAAGCAAAGGGTTCTTTTTGACCCGAGAAGGTCTGTTAAATGGACTCCCATGTCGAAATCCCCTCCAAACCTTCCAATATGCTTCCTACATCAAACCTAACATCATAAACACTTATAATCTTGCAAAATTTAACTCTCCTAGCACAAATTCAATTCATAACAACTCAAACATAGAACTTATTTCATCAAACTCTCAATTCTTGATCCATTTGGGTCCATCAAAACCACAATTTCTCATTAATTACCCTAGCTATCACATACACACCATATACAGCACCCTGACTTGTCACAATCATATCTCTTGATTCCGATGTCCAAAAATTTCAATCTTTTTAGCATTGAAAAGATAAGAAGATCATCTACAACTTCAAAGAAGACAACTTTGGCCAACTCTAACTCAATTATTCCAAAATTTCCCTGGAAGTCAGACATAAATCTTATCCTTGTGGAATCTTGAACTTGTCCCAAATTCACTTCTTTAACTAAA
>JANKYF010000224.1:50817687-50843253 GCA_029829435.1 Erythroxylum hondense | reverse complement strand
GTCTAAAGTTGAAACTCGCAATTATATCATTGATAATGAATATTGTTCACATTTGATGCGAGTTAAACAATGCGTACCATGTTTTTTCTGTGCTTCCAAATATAGTAGTAAAGGGGAATTTTTCTACGAAATTGATAATCACGTGCACAACTTCTTCGGTACATGTACATTCCAGAATATTGATTATTGAAGCGTGTATTGGATATGGATGGCTCTTGTTAGAGATACTGCAGAGTGACAGAACAATGCAGACCACCCGTACCCGTATCTCCCCTTCGTCAGAATGAAACGAAACTAAATGCATATTGTTCTTATTATTTAATTTATACAAATATTAATTAACAATAAATAGTTAATTAGCTTTTATTATATATAACATTAGAAGTTGACAATAGTTAAAAACTAATATTCACAATTTTAAATATACGTCTAATTACCTAATTCATTGGGACTTTCAACAACATAACTATTAAGTTAAAGTCGTTTCTGGGAAATTGATTTTTTTCCCCTTACAAATTGTAATATCCATCTTATTGATAAGAAAAAGGGAAAACCCATTACTCTTAAATTTTCTGGCGATTAGTTTTTCCTTTTTAAAACGCATATTTTAAGAATGTTGAAACTTCATCCATACTAAATGCGAGTTTGAGAACTAATAAAAGCTTAAACTTTTAAACGAATAGTGTAAAAAAATGACATTTAATATTTTAACATTATTTTTTGATTACCTATTAAATAAAATATTAAAGCTTACTTGATCCTATTTGCCAACTTCGTAGATAGAGTGTGTTTTCAAGGATTTCATAACCCCACGCATAAAATGTAACAGATTTTTAAGCTGTTTAGACCCAGGAATTAGATTCACGCGCTTGTCAACTGCGGCGTCATCGACATTCCTCCAACTGCAACGCAGCACATGAATGAGTTTCAGCCTCGAGAGAAAATGGGGGCGCCACCGTAACCCGACAGCACCTTCCAACAAGTGAAACGTACGTGTCAACATGAAAATAATCCATTTTATCCAAGAAAGTCTACCAAATCCGGTTTGCCTTGATTTTGGATATTGTCAACAAAATCGATAAAGTAAGAGTAATAGGCAACATTGGACTCATTTGTAATGGCACTACTTTAATCTAACCAGCTACTGCAGGATAGTGGATGGAGATGATTCACACAAATCATAATACCAATGTTTCTTTGTAGTTCCCTCCTAGACGGTCAACTTTTAGGGAGGAAAACTTTATGAAGCCTCTCCAAGTTTCTGCCCGTGTTTTCGG
Organism: Erythroxylum hondense; assembly: GCA_029829435.1. Classification (NCBI taxonomy): domain Eukaryota; kingdom Viridiplantae; phylum Streptophyta; class Magnoliopsida; order Malpighiales; family Erythroxylaceae; genus Erythroxylum; species Erythroxylum hondense. Next base: position 50,841,976 of record JANKYF010000224.1, on the reverse strand, counting down.
TGTACGATCAACAAGGCTTCATTTGTGGTACAAAAAGACGAAGCTGAAGATGAAAAATCCAGCCATCTGCAATGCAAGCAAGATACTTATCATTTTCATACCATGTATGCAATAAATATACAATAATAGCAATCCAGCCTTTGCGTAAGATCATGCATACCATAGTAAAAGAAGCTCCATAATAAGGAAAAGCAGTTGGTATGAATCTCTCATATTCATTGTGTCTGAATGGCCGAACTGGAATCTGCAAGAAATATATAACAATGCAGTGCTTTCAGTTGAAACTTAAGTCTTCCAAGCCATCACTGTACGTTCATGCCAGATCATGTCAAATATATGTCGCGTTTACAAAGTCATCCAGATCCATGAAAATATCTGTTGAAAGCAATGCCATACGTAAAATGGCAAAACTAAATTGTGATAGAAATAACTAGTCTAAAAAATTGCTTCTTTCTGTTCCATTATATATTTGATTGCCCCAAAGTCTATTTCTCAATTTGCTTTTCCACAGGAATATCTTGCATACATACAAAATAATATATTATTCAAACATCACATTATATACCAACTCCAAACATAGTATTTCCTACTGTATTTTCATTTCCTAAAGTAGTTCAAGAATGTGTTCCATGAGAGCACAAACAGATAGGCAATAAATAAATGAGAAAACCCTGAAAACAAAAACGTCAAGCAGACAAGTTGCTTTGAATCAAGATGAGAAAAACTGTTGCACTTAAAATGGTTACCTGCTTAGAAAGCGACAAGCTAGTGTACCCAAGCCTATGGTATTCGATCTTAAATTGGAAAACCCCATAAACATCAGGCACTTTGAATGATGTATAATATAGACCCTGACAATCAGGTATATATCTGATTAGTAACTATTGCTACACCAGCAAGAAACTTAGGTTAAAGGAGTCTGGTGTCAAGGGTACCTTATTGTCAGTTGATAGGGTTTTCAGCACGTAAGGGCTCATCATGTAGAACTGGACCTGAACATCATCAGCCACATATGGTTCCCATTTCCTTCCAGACCATTCATATATCTCAACAGAAAAGTCCTATAACCATGTAAAGTTTCATTGATGACTCTTACCATATACTATCTGAACATATATATTCAATGAGAGTAGAATGATCAGGCATTACCAGATCATCTTTGATCCTATATATTGCAGGTTCACCTGTTTCCCCCATTATATGGTGTTTAGCATTAAGCACCTGTAGTTGCAAAGAGCAACATCATGCAACATACAATTGGAAAACAAAAAGTCACTGTAGTAAAGTTCAGATTCAAAGTCAAGGATACATAAAATCAATAATTCAAAGCTTGCAGGAATCTTCCTTATATTTTAATGTTCATACATTTAAAAGGCAATATGAGAGGAAAAGCTATAGGCTCTCACCTTTAAATGACCTCTTTCATGAAATACCCATTTGCTAATTTCAGTGACAAATTGCTCATTACCAGACTTCTTATATCTGTTGCCCAAAATCAAAAGGATGTGATGTTTTCATTCTTTTCCAGCTGTTCACAAGTAGAATACGATGCTAGGCAGAAGGCAATCATATATATATATAATTAAAACATATGCGGTACAAATGGCATGCCCTACTCAAATTGGAACAAAAGTTGACATATCAAGACATTGGCCGAACAATTGGATAGGCCAACTTCATGAGCATACATGAAGTGTAGGCATCACAACTTTCTTGGACTTTTGCAACCTATTCTAATCTCACTAAATGCATACCATGTGTAAATGAAAGTCAACGAAAGTCACAAATTGCCCTGTACAGTGACCAAGAAGCCATGACACTTAATCATTTTGCTTGCCACCCACTTCTGAAAACTTCCATAAATGCACTCTGTATTATATCTGTTATGTCATATTTGTTCGTGCATATGCAACTATAATGGATCAGTAGAAATTCATTCAAGCAGTTCTGTAAACTAGACAGAAACCTATGCCGCGGATGTCGTCTGGGAAACGTACGCAAGGAATTATGTTAATGGTAGGAAAGCTATAAGAACATGTGATAACAATAATTCCTATGTATTCTTCCTATACGCTAAAAGCATATAAATTTTATTGCCACACGTGTTAAGTAACAAAAATAAGTATATGAGATAACTCTACTTTGAATCATAATATACTTTCATAAGTTATAAGCTCACAACAAACCGCAAGAGCAGAGTAGCTTCACTTACTTTGTTGGGCTCCCAGCTTTCTGCACTCCTGATCTTAAAAATCTGAATTCCAAAAGAGATTTTGTTCAGATAACAATAATTGTTGGAGCTTTAAAATATCAACATAATTACATACCGATTACTAAACATGTCTAAAGAGCCACCAATCATTATCCGAGCATTGTTCCGAGCCTGCACCAAGGAAAAACTATAAGGTAAAAGCGTATGGCTGAATAAAGTACAGCCACATGCAAAACTTCAATGTTTAATGCATCATCCAAAATGGTAAATAGACATATTAGCTAAATGATTTATGCATAAAACCACTGTGAACTGAGGATAATTGCCTAATAGCATACCAGGAGATCATGACATTGTGCAATACATACATATGTAAAGTAAATAACAGTAGTACAAGTATAAGTGCTATATGTACTGATATGCATGGGAGATCAAAGTGGCCAGGAAGCCAAAGAAAACTAAATGATTAAGCATAACAATATAGACTGGCTGGTTGCAAAACTAAGGAGAAAAGAATGCACCCACGCTTGATACACCACATCAGCAATTGCTATTAAGTGTGAGGACATGTAACTAGCGATCGCAATGGGCTGGGCCCAACAGTTTCTGTTGGACCTGGGTCCTATCCAAACTCGGCCCAACCTTTTTTTAATTAAAAAAAATGACATTGTTTTTCATAATAGTTGTTACGTCTCAGGCTGCGTCTGGCCAGCCTGAGCCTGGGCCCGGGTCTGATTATCATTCCTATATGTAACTTATGCATCAGTGCATGAAAATTTATATACGCATTTGCCCACAAAATTATGTGTGTGCCTTAGATTAAAAAAAAAAAAGAAAGATTCTGGCAATGAGGGAATTGTCACCTGCACCACGGAGACTAATGAGATGGTAGAACCAGTGAGAGCAGGGGGATTTGACAACTTCGAAGTTGGGTTGGCTGAATATGCAGATGGAGAAGCTGAAAGGACTTTTAATGCCTGCACATTTCACCAAAAGAAAAAAAGAAGCCAGTAAGAGGCAGTTACCCTAAACCATCAAGAGAAATCAAGCTTCACCAAGAGTCGTATTCACATAAACCAAATTGCTATTTTGGTCTTACCAGGCTATTAGCTGCATTTATAGAATGTGCAATCCCTTTGAAAAGTACAGGCGCCTGCAACATGATAAAATTTTATCAATCGCAAATTACCAACATATCCGCCAGTAAGAGATTGAAACAACAGAAACCAGAATCCAAAAGAAACCATTCAGGTGACCTCAATTTTAGCTTTCCCAAGAATCACATCAGATTTGATAAAATCATCTGCAGCAATCAACGTATGATCACCCTCAGCCTTCGAGACCGCGTAGCTAATGTGATCAATGACCACAGCCGACGCATCCTACACAATTAAACACCAAAACTGAGTACACCAATACATTCACATACAAGCGCAAGAGATTGTTAATCAATTTTACACTAACCTCATCGAAATCAACCCCACACTCACTAGCAACGCTCTTGATCAGATCAGACGCAGAATAATCAGCGGCTAAGATCAAGTCATGACCGGAGTCAACGAAGTCAAGCACCGCCGCTAAATCCAAGACACCGCCAAACTCTAAACCAAACAAAGGGACACAAATCAAGATCCAGTCTAGAATCTACAAAACACAGTAGCTATAGAGAGAAGTAAAAAAAAAAGAGCCACATTCTAACTTACTCTCAACGGAGGGAGCAAAGAGAATGAGTCCGTCGTACAAGTACTGGCCGTACCGTTGGAGCGCGAGGTTGTGATCGTCAGCAAGCTTGAAATCCAGGTCGAAGCCGCGCGATTTGAGGGAGTTGAAGAAGATGGAGTGGGAGGTCTTGAGAGAGAGGTCGTCGAGCAACACCAGGACGCGACGGTCGGAGGGAGATTCCGGCGAGAATGAGCGGCAGAGGTGAGGAAGTAACAGAAGAAAGATGGTTAGGGCAATTGAGATCGACGGTTTCGCCATTTGACGGCTCAGTGGAAGTACGAATCGAAGTTGGAGAATGGCTAATTTTCCGAAGTTTCTCTCCGTATTTGTGGACTTAACCCAAATCAAATTTAATACATTATATCAATTGGTCAATTCCATTTTTTTTTGGTTACATCGTATAGAGTAAAGAGGAGTAGCCTGACAAAAAGTGACTCCACAGGCATCTGAATGTAATAAACAACCTGTTCCAAATTTGAAGCACCGAGGAACCAAAACCTAGGTGTGCAAGAAAGTCTGCACGCTGATTTTCTTTACAAAAGGAGTGAAAAAATTTATAATTAATGCTACAGTCAAGCAAAGACTAAATATTGCCAATAATATAAGTATAAGGGTAAAAATCAATTGAGGCTTGACGGTGAGTAATAACTCTTAGGATTTTCAAAGAATCAGACTCGATATCTAAATATTCACAATCAAAGCAAATTGTCAAATCAATGCTAGATCGAATAGCCCATAACTTGGCAGCCATATTAGAGGTTATATCAACAGAGGAAGAAAACTCACTAATCTAACTGTTGGCATAGTCTCAAATTCAGCCCCTTATACCAACATTGCCCGGATTACCCCGAGCACTACTATCTATATTAAGTTTCCATCATTGATTCTGAGGTGAGAGTAATGAGACCAACGTAGACCTTAAGGGAGAAAAACAAATGACAAGAGAAGAAAAAGCTTTCTGGTAGTCAGCCAAAAGATAATAAACTTGAGCAATTTGATTGTGAACAGACGTCTCCTTATGCTTAATTTTAATAGTCAAGTATGGTTATTAATAACTCTAAATCCAAGGCTTATGTCTCACCCTATGTCAGTAGACGTAGCCGATATAGAATTAAAGTTGCTCTCGACATACCTTTGTCTCAGAACCTTGGCGTTTATTTGGGCGTGCCTCTTGCTACTAGTCGTGTGGGGAAGTAGGATTTTAGGGGTATTATTGATAAAATTCGATCCAAATTATCTGGTTGAAAATCCAAACTTTTAAATCGGGCAGGACATGCTATTTTGGTCCACAACACGGTCTTAACTATCCCTCTTTACGCTATGCAATCGACCTGGCTTCCAAGATCTATTTGTGATGAAGTGGACAAGTTGGCTAGAGGCTTCTTATGGGGCCATAAGGAAAATCAACGAGGGGGTTCACTTACTTGATTGGGATACTATCACCACTCCAAAAAAATGTGGTGGTTTAGGAATTTGTCAAGCTAGAGATAATAATACTGCTTTAATCGACAAGCTCAGCTGGGACCTTATTCGTGGTGATGATAGGCTTTGGACTCAAATCCTTAAGACCAAGTATCTTAGTTGAAAAGATGTATAGGAAGATGATAAAATAAATATATTTCATTCATACTTTTCGGTGTGTACAGGAAGGGACTTTTATACTAACATTATTCACTCTATTGGCTAGGTCACTTTCTATTGTAACAGAAAAAGGACACTATACAGCTAAAGAAAAAGACAGCTAAGGAAAACTGTACAAAAAGGACAGAAGGGAGAATAAAAGGAGGATGCGCGATGCTTTAGTCCTTGCAGGGACATTTGCTGATGTGGCCCACGTGTGAAGACTCCAAGCATTATGGCCCATGACCTGAAGATGAAAACAATTTGAACAAAATTATCTCTCATTTATTACCCCCTCTTCAAGTCGGAGCTCCGGAGAAGACGACGGATCCGAACTTGAGGAGTAAATTAGTGAAGGCACGTGCAGTAAGGGGCTTTGTAAGTAAGTCAGCTACTTGTTGTTGGCTTCGGATGTGTCGAAGACAGATGAACCCTAGATTCGCCGCATCACGAACTAGATGGAGATCTATCTCCAGATGTTTGGTGCGTTCATGGAAGATGGGGTTTTTCGAGATGTGAATCGCGGCTTGGCTATGGCAAAATGGAGGTATGGCGTCTTGATTTTGTATTTGGAAACAACTCAAGATTTGAACGACCCACTTAAGCTCACATGTGGTTGAGGCTAGGCTTCGATACTCTGCTTCCGCTGAGGACCGACTGACTGTGGTTTGCTTCTTTGTCTTCCAGGAGATGGGAGATCTGCCGAGGAACACACAAAAGCCAGTTAGGGATAGTCGGCTGAAGACGCAACTCGCCCAGTCAGAATCTGAGTACGCGGTGAGTCCTAGATCTGAGTTTGTTGCGTAAAATAGTCCTTGGTTTTGTGTTCCTTTGAAGTATTTGAGTACGTGTTTGATAGCGTCCAAGTGTGATTGTTTCGGTGCTTTCATAAACTGACTTAGTTGCTGTGTGATGTAGGTGAGGTCCGGTCTCGTGAAGCTCAGATATTGTAGCTTTCCAACGATCCTCCTGTAGTACTCTGGGTATTTGAGAAGCTCCCCCTCATCGATGATAAGTTTTCTTCCTGGTACTATAGGCGTCATGCATGGCTTGCAGTGAAGCACGTTAGTCTCTTGTAGGAGATCTCGTATGTACTTTCCTTGACTGAGAGTCATTCCCGCTTCTGATCTGGCTATCTCGACTCCTAAGAAGAATTTTGCATACCCTAGGTCCTTGATTGTAAAGGCTTTGTCAAGGTCTTGCTTAACAGTGATTAGATGGTCTTCCTCTGCTCCAGTAATGAGGATATTATCCACGTAGATGATGATGGCAATGAAACTAGAACCTAGGCCTTTGGTGTATAGGCAGTAATCTGCCTCTGACTTTTCGAACCCTAATTGTTTGAGCTTCATTGTCAATTCCTTGTGTCACTGTCTGCCTGCTTGTTTAAGTCCGTAAATGGACTTCTTTAGTCTGCAAACTTCTCCCCCCTTTTCCTTCTTGTAACCTTGTGGTGGTAGCATGTATAATTCTTCCTCTATGTGTCCATATAAGTATGCATCATTTATGTCACATTATAGTATAGGTCATTTCTTCATTGTAGCTATAGTTAGGAATGTCCTTATTGTCACAACCCGTGCTACAGGTGCAAAAACCTCTTAATAATCCACCCCTTCTCTTTGATTGAACCCCTTTTCCACTAGCCTTGATTTCAGTTTGTCCACCGTACCATCTGGATTATATTTGACCTTGTAGACCCTTTTTGATGCTATTGCTCTCTTCCCCTTAGGCAGCTGTGTGAGAACCCAATTTTGATTGTCCTCTAGAGCCTCTAACTGTGCATTCATGGAGTCCACCCAATCTCTTGACTTGCTTGCAGTCTCATAGGACATGGGTTCAAAAACAGCAGATACATTCCCCATGAATTCTTTGTATTTTGGGTTATGTGTAACATGAAAATTTGACTCTTTGTCTTCTGGTGTTTCTGTAGAACCAAAAAAACCAAAAATGTTGTTAGCATTATCGAGGGTAGAAGTGGAGTGATGAGCTGAAGCTTGATGGATGTAATCTTCAAGGTATTTTGGTGGGGTATGGGTTCTTTGGTTTCTCCTCACATGGTTGTCTATAATTGTACTGTGACTGATAGGTATGTATAGTTGAGATTGAGGGTCTGTTAATTCTGGTGTGGGTTCAATGCTTTGTGAGGTAGGCAACTCTGGCATGTCTTCTTGTGCTACTGTCTGCATATTATCATTGCCTACTGTGTTGTGGGGAAAAAGGGGTAAAGGGTTAGGTTCTATGGCTGTAGGTGTATTTGCAAAAGGAAAGGTATTTTCATGGAATGTGACATCTCTTGAGCTGAAAATGGTTTTTGTGTTAATATCCATGACTCAATAAGCTTTGTAATCCGGCATATATCCTAGGAAAATGCATCTAAAGGATCTAGGATCTAGCTTTGTCTTGTTAAGTGTTTTATTTAAGATGAAGCATAGGCATCCGAACACTCTCAAGTGTGCATAGGTAGGTTTTCTTTGATGTAGCTTCTCATATGGGATTTGCCATTGTAGGACTTTGGTGGGAATTCTGTTTAAGAGATAGGTAGCAGCGAGAAGGCCCTCTCCCTAATACGATTTTGGTAAGTTTGCTGTAAACAATAGGGCTCTTGTAAATTGTAATAAGTGCTTGTGTTTGATTTCCACCACTCCATTCTGTTGTGGAGTGTATGGACAACTTTTCTGATACATTATTCCCTTGTCTGCAAAGAGCTTTCTACACTCATGATTTAAAAATTCTTTCCCATTGTTTGTTTGAACTCTAAGTACTTTTGCATCATACTATTTTTCTATGGATTGGATAAAATGGGTTATGGTAAGGCATGTGTTGTCTTTGTGTTTGAGTAGGAAGGTCTAGGTGGCTCTAGTGTAATCATCAACAATGGTTAGGAAAAATTGAGATCCATCTTGGCTAGGTACTCTATATGGCCCCCATAGATCCATGTGTAAAACCTCAAAGGGTTTAGTGGTTTGTATTTTATGTTTAGGGAAAGGTTTTCGGTGTTGTTTTGCCATAGGATAAATCGATTTTAAAGCCTTTGATTTCATTGATGTGCTGCAATTTTTCCATAGAAACATGTCCTAGTCTATTATGCCAGGTATTAACCGAAACAATAGCACTAAACACAAAGTTTTGATTTTGGTAGAAGTCTAGGGGGTCCTCTCAAGGTCCCTGGAGGTATCAAAGTGTCTTCTGTCAGCTCATACAGTCCACTTCTAGCCTTGACAACAGCTATAACATTGTTAGTCTGAAGGTCCTGCAAAAACAATTCATTAGACATGAAGATAGCTGCAATGCATTTTGTGTTGTGAGCTTGTGCACAGAGAGTAGATTCTTGAAGAAGTAAGGGATATGTAGGACTTCATTTAGGGTAATTTGGTTTCCAATGGAGGCTTCACATACACTTGTCACATGCTGCTTTGTGCCATCTGGTAAAGTTACTGGTTCATACAATTTGTTTGGTTTGTGCTTATTGTAAAAAGCAATATCTGTGATCATATGAGATGAGGCACCTGAATCAACCAACCACATACATTTTTTTTTCTGTATTGTGACTCATGCTATTACCTGCAAAGTTTGCAAGCCCTCCAAACTTTACCTCACCTGTGGTCTTTCCTTTAATAGCCTTAGATATCTCCTGTTGAATGAAGGCTGCCAAGCCTTGTGAGATCTGTCCATTTTTCTCATTCTGCTCATTAATTTCAAATGGAGTATCTACAGGAGTGTCAGCAGCAGTTACAAGATTAGCTTTGTTTTTCTGGTTGGTCAGTTCTTTGTACCAGTCGGGCACTTCATGGATCTTGAAGTAAGTTTCAATGGTATGTCCTGATTTCTCACATTTCTCACAGTATTTGTCTTCCTTCTTATTGAATGTCTTCCTAGTGTTTCTTCCACCTTTCTTGGGGTTGAAGTTGGTTTGTCTTGCCATCATAGCTATATTTAGATTGCTATCATGGTTGGAGTTTACTACCTTTTGCCTCTCTACTGTTTGCATCATTGCAAATGCTTTATTGACCATCGGTAATGGTTCCATCAGCAAGACTTGGTTGACCACATGTTCATAGTCCTCGTTTAGTCCCATGAGAAATTGAACCAGTCTATATGTGTTGTCCTTCATAGAAATGGCTTTGGTAGCATCACAGGTGCATGTGGGTACAGGGTTTAAGCTAGCCAAATCATCCCAAAGCTTCTTTAGTTTAATGTAATAAGCAGAAATAGTAAGATTACCTTGTTTAAAAGAGCTGATCTCTCTTTCTATTTGATACAGCAGTGGCCCATTGACCTCCCCAAATCTCTCTCTCAATTCTTTCCAGAGTTCTTTGGCTGTGGAGAATGACAAGAAGGCATCACTTAGCTCCTTAGCCATGGAGTTGAGAATCCATGACTTGACTATAGAGTCTGCACGTTTCCACCTGGCCTGGAGTGCTCCATCTTCCATGGGTTGTGCATAGGTTTCATCAATGAAGGACAGCTTGTCTTTGGCACATAGGGCTATCATTATGGACTTGCTCCATGTCAGGTAATTATTGCCATTGAACAGGGCAGTAACTAGGACTGCCCTAGGGTTCTCTGTGTTTGTGATGGAATATATTTCTAGGTCAGGATTGTGTGTAGGGTTACTGGCTTCACTGTCATCGGCCATGTTAGACATTCTGGGTATAGGTTAGCTTGGATCAAGCCTTAGGCTTTGATACTATGAAAAGATGTATAGGAAGATGATGAAAGAAATATATTTCATTCGTACTTTTCGGTGTGTACAGGAAGGGACTTTTATACTAACATTATTCACTCTATTGGCTTAGTCACTTTCTATTGTAACAGAAAAAGGACACTGTACAACTAAGGAAAACTATACAAAAAGGAAAGAAGGGAGAATAAAAGGAGGATGTGCGATGCTTTAGTCCTTGCAGGGATATTTGCTGATGTGGCCCACGCGTGAAGACTCCAAGCATTATGGCCCATGACCCGAAGATGAAAACAATTTGGGCAAAATTATCTCTGTCATTTAACATTAGTGATAGTGATCTCTCTTCTCACTTTCCTCCTAGGTCTGCATTTGGATGTTGGAAGGGTATCATAAAAGGTTATTCTTATCTCTAGAATGAGTATAAGTGGCGTGTAGGATATAGGGTTAATATTTCTGTTTGGGATGACGTTTGGTGTATGGAGGATAGACTTTCCTTGTATATTCATCAAGTTCCTGAGTACGTTTGTGATATAAGGATGAGTAACCTCATCTCTCTGTCAGGGACTTGGAATCTTGATATTCTTAATGGGGTTGTATCCCCCGATATTATTGCAAATATTCTTGTTGTTCTTTTGCCTATTGCTCATACTACTCAAGATACGCTTACATGGTCGCTAAGCTTATTGGCATTTATACAGCTCGTTCGAGTTATGATTTCATCACTTATGTCCCTTTTATTGGTGGAGAGTTTGATTGGAATTAGACTTAGAAGTTGAAAGTGGCTCATAAACACAATTTTTTCTTATGACTTGTAGCTTGGGATAGCCTTCTCACTAATGCTAATTGGCATGTCTTGGGTTATGTGAGTCTCCAATTTGTTATCGCTGTGATTCTGTTATTGAGACAACTTTGCATGCTTTGTAGGACTGTGCTCATTCCAAACCTCTTTAGTTGTACTTCATATCATCTTTTGATGACTAGAATTTTTTTGACCTTAGACTTATTTTCTTAGCTTTCTATACACTGGTTGCATACACTGGTTGCAAGTTAATCGTAAGAAGCCAATTTGGTTATTTATCTGTGTGGCTTTGGATTATGCGGTCATTTTCAATTTGTGATTCGAAGAATAATTTAACTAAGAGTGTGAAATGTAACTCGATATAGAAGGTATGTAATATCTAGTTTTGGTTAACATGGATGGATACATCCTTTTTGACTTTATCATATGGATGGGGAAATTTAAAATTTGGGCGTTGCACTAGGTCAGTTTGGGTTTTATTCACAAAGAAAGGAAAAGGATAAGCTCATTAAAAGTACCGAAACATTCCACAATAACGAAGACGAAAGGCAATAATGTTAAATGTCAATGAAAAGGAGAACTTGTACTTTTAAGTTTTATTTCAGTGGAAGACAGTGTTTGAGTTAATTGTTTTAGACGAACCAAATTACAAATAAAGCATATTATAATATCATAATTAAGAATTTAACACTTAAATCAAATCAAATCTATCAATCTGCTTGAGCAGCCCTTAGAATTGCAGGAAGAGCATAACCCAGGGGTCCACTCGCTCTAGTTTTCCGTATCTGCCTATTTCATCTTTCCTCTAAAACTCCAATTCCATTTCATCTCTGTTAACGTCACACATCATATCTAATTTACTCTCTTTAGCTTTTCATTCAACAGGTTGCTTTCGGTTTTTCGTATCCGGTTATTTTCTACTTATCTTGCTTTCTTCATTTTGATCCTCAAATTTAATCTCCTCTTTTCTATATTTTCCTTCGATTCCGTGGAATTTAGGCAATTTAAGTAAGTTGGGATCTATTTTTAGGGTTTGCATGCTGATTTCATATGATATCATCGTTTGAATGCCGTGCTTCGATTATAATATGTTGTCATGAGGGTTTTGGTATTCAACTTTGGTTTTGTGTGGTTGAATTTTGATTGCAAAGTAACATCAAGTATACTTAGAAGCTGAAGAGAGGTTCTTTTATACGATATATTAAGAGAAATTTGTGTTGTTTTGTTGAGTACTTGACCCAATTTGTGGACTGAAGAGGGCGAAAAAAAAAAACCATCTTTCGCGATACTGAATTACATAAATTTTGACTGAATATGTAAAATAATTGTCATTTTAATTTTGATTGATTACCTGTCAGCATTAGATGGTATCGTTGAAGCTGATGCATCTGATCTCTGTTTAGAATTGCTTTACTTGGTTAAATAGTGGGTCTTTTATTGTAGGAATAATGATTCGGCTATTTAAAGTAAAGGAGAAGCAGAAGGAACTTGCAGAGAATGCTAATGGAGGGGCACCAATGAAAAAGCAATCAGCGGGAGAGTTGCGTCTGCATAAGGGTTTGTTTCTTACTTTCATACGTTTGCCAGGGTCAGTTTAAATGTTTTTATCGTTTGTTGCTGAAAATCTTTGCTCAGATGGTTTTCCACTGTATGGATAGTACATTAATGTGCTTCTAGGAGGGAATGCTCAAGCAAATCGGTTATTGAAGCTCAGTTGTTAACAACTATGATCTGATCTTAGTACATGTGATATTGGTAGGCTTGTTTTATTTATAATATACTGATATCACAGCTCCAGCAAATTCTTTGAAACTTCTTTAAGAAACTGATCGATTAGCTTGCCTTGTACTTATTAGTGAAACGTGAAGAACTTCTGCACTTTTTTGTTTATGTAAATCCCATGGAATCCCAAGAAACTATAGTATGATTGTGCGACCTACTTGTTCTTTATTAGGTTTGGGATTGTGATGCTTCTTCTCATTGAACATTTGAGCAATTAGGCTTAGTTAAAGGTTTGGGATTGTGGTGCTTCTTCTCATTGAACAGTTTAGGAAGTAGGCTTAGTGTTAGCAGCATCATCCATCTTTGGCAGAAGTATAAGCTCTTGATGGTAAAGATATATAGTTATATTATGGATGGTTTGGGACTTTGTCTCTAAAAGGAAGTTAAACATATTGTGGAGATGTAGAAAGAATTGAAGTTGTTCTCTTTCTATTTGGATACTCGTGATGCTGGTGTTATGACTCAGAATGAAATGAATATTATGTAGGAGGATCAAGATCATGTCAATGTCACTTATTGGGGTTGATTAAATGTTACCTGTAAATCTGAATTTTTCTCATCATTTTCTTAGTGTTGTTGTCAAAGGCTGGAGAGTTCTAGCCTTAAATGTTTTTCCTTTGATTAAAGAGAAGTCAATCATTGACATTTCAATTTTCTCTCATCATTCTCTTCAATTTATAGTTCACAAAATCATTGAACCTGATATGTATTTTCATAGCCAAAGGAAACTTGATTTCATGTTCTTTACATTATATCCTTAATGTCGTTTTGCAGATATTTCTGAGCTCAACTTACCAAAATCGTGTACCATATCATTCCCCAATGGCAAGGATGATCTCATGAATTTTGAGGTTTCAATCCGGCCAGATGAAGGGTATTACTTGTAAGGATCATTTTCTGAAGCGTCTTATCCCTGCGTGGGAACATAATTTCCTTAGCTTTTGGATCTCAGATATTTATTTGATTGCTCATTTAAACACGGTTATTTAACCAGACTTGAAATTTTCATTTTAGAGGTGGCACATTCACTTTCACTTTCCAAGTGTCACCCATTTATCCCCATGAAGCACCAAAGGTTAAATGTAAGACTAAGGTAAGCATGCAAATTGATTTTACTAGATTTTAGTTTTTCTTTGCAGCCTTGTTACTTTGAAATTGTGATTTGGGTATTTGGATGTCTGAGTATGTATTCTATCTTTTACTTGCAGGTTTACCATCCAAACATTGACCTGGAAGGAAATGTCTGCCTCAACATTTTGCGAGAAGATTGGAAACCTGTTCTTAACATAAACACCATCATTTATGGATTGTTTCATCTTTTCACGGTATTTTTTGCTATGTTTTCTGGTTCATCTATGTGAATATGTATCCATTGGAAAATCTGGCTTTGATAGTACTAGTTTCAAATTCTGCATGCAGGAACCAAATTTTGAGGATCCCCTCAACCATGACGCTGCTGCAGTGTTGAGGGATAATCCAAAGATGTTCGAGTCCAACGTTAGAAGAGCAATGGCTGGAGGGTACGTGGGGCAGACTTTTTTCCCTCGATGCGTGTAGCTCCTCTTGGTGCAAGGAGTTCGAACTTGCCATATGTCACCAATGCTTCCAAGCAAATGGTTGTAAACTAGCCCGCAAATTTCATTCAGTTATCCTTACTGTGTTGTTGGTGGACCTGGGCATCAGTTCCTGAAAGGAACAATATGTATTTGTTGCAACAGATGCAATTTGTATGTTGACTTCATTTATTATCTAATGTGGAACAAGGGTGGATGGGCTTTAGCGTGGCATGGATGCACTCATCATCATTTCTCCCTCTCCCCCCTCTCCCCCCTTGCTTGTGAGTTTGTATAATTTTGCAGCTTGAAACATTCTTTCTTCTTCCCCTCTTCTTACCTAAAGAAATTGAGTTTAGGCGCGAGTGTGCCTTTGCCATGTCTTCCCATGGCAGCATTTGTTTTCTGGTTCATTCTTGAACTGGGAAACTGCTGCATATGAGGGCAGAACCTTTTGCTTGAGACTTGGAAGGTATATTATAGAGCATGCAACTGAGAAAGTCATCCAAAAACAGTTCTATTCTTGAGAACTGCATGTCTACGCGTCACGTCCACTGAGCCAACTTCAAATGGGAAAACTGCAGACCACCGACTCACTCTGCGTGAGAAGTTGTATTCAACCATCTATTAATGTCAAGTTGGCGAAGCATATTTGTAGAAGTTGCTAAAGAAGCCAAAGCCAAAAGATCATGGACAATCTTTTGATGATTTGAGTTCATGAACAATCCAGTTAAAAGCAGGGAAAGTACCAAAATTACAATACAAAGGTGGTGATCAGTTGAATTACCAAACGTATAGCATTGCTTTAAGAAATAATTGAAAAAACCTAAATGATGCAAGTGTAAAAGCTAGTCAAGTTTTAGGTTTCTAGAGGGCTTCCTGGCTTGGTTCCTTAATGCACGTAGCCTCATAGCCTAAAGATAGATCTCTGTAGTCATAAAAAGTGGAAGCCTTTCAATCGCCTGACAGCCTCTGTACGCTGTGCATGAAAAATCAAACCGGTTCTCTCCATGTACTCTGAATTTCCAATACAGTTAAAAAGTTTTAATTTGGACAACAAGGTGCGCCAAAAAGTAGCACTAAAATGAAAGCAACAGCTCTGATGAACTTCCATATTCATCTACTACACTTCCTCATCTAAGCCAAAGAAAATTGTTTTTTTCCCATTAAAATTTGCTTGATCAGCAATCAGTATACATGAAGCTATAGCTGCAGTAGAAGCCCTTTTGTTGTGCAGTTCAGTGAAAAAGGTTGCAAGGAGTAATGTTTCGCGTTACTCTTCACAGAATTCTGCACAGTCATGCATTCTTAGAAAGAGCTGCTCATTTGACCCCTTCTTCTTTTGAACTTGCCATCCTAGCATTTTCCCGATCTTCTTTAAAATATTTATATAGTGGAGAGTAAAACAAACTACATAAACCAAAAGGAAGTGCCATCATTGTGAGAAGCCCCCTAGACAGTGCGAGAGCCTCCCTCGCAGAACCTTTTACTGGATCAATGGACTTTGAATCATATCCAAACATCCTCTCTGAAAGAATTCCAACTAACGGAGCAGCAAAGGACGAGAATGATCCTTCGAAAGCACGGTCGAATGCATAAATCATTGTTCGATGCTTCACGGGAACCACTTCAGCAAATATTGGGGCATTGACAGCAGAGCCATTCCAGCTTATAGTTAGGCCCATCAAGAAAAGGGTAACAGCAAACGCTGAGTAGCTGCCTACTGACTGGGGTATCATTTTGAGGAGGAACCAAGAGAATGGGATGCCCATGAAGGCGCTGAACTGTGCACACATGATGCGTCCGGAGTGGGGATAGATACGTGCCATTCTATCTGCAATCACTCCACCAAGAAGACTTCCCAAAGCGCATCCAGCAGCAAAGAGACTTAGAAGCCCCGCAGTGTAATTATGATCAAAGCCTGAAATATGAACAATATCAGAGCCTAATCAAAGGTACATGCAATAAATGCTAAACACTGCATTTGTCAAATAAAGCAAATGCAGATGCTTATGTGTAAATTCCCTTGTGAAACTAATAATGGAAATTTTGCTTAAATAATTGAAGTGGATCTTGAGCATTATTGGTGCATGGAATTTTGCAAAGGACATTCATTCCAATTGATGGGATAGTAACAGCAGCGGAACTTCAATTCAATCTAAGGAATGCAATACGTAATATCAATAAATTTGAAGTTGCTCTCACCTATTAGTTCAAACCACATAGTAAAAAACACCATGGCAGTCCATGGTAGAGAACCAACAATGCCTTGCAAGACAATTATCTGAAACGTTTTCACCTTTATGACAGCTTTTGTGGCCATCCATGATTCTTTCCAAATGAATGTTGCGCTTAAACTCGAATTTCCATTTTCTATCAACTCATCCCTGCAGCCAAAGGCAGTCAATTCATTAAATGCACACGACAGACACATAAAAGGACTTCTTGATCGCCTATTCCAGCAAAAGAAAGAAGACAAAAGAAATTACATCTTTCACGACAACTTTATTTGTGGTCTATTATATGTTGCCAAAAAACATGGAAGACCAAAAGGAGTAACAAAGGATTAGCACCTCTCGACGCTCTCTTCAGGGTCACGGGTTTTACTCATTGTTTTCCTTGGGTCAACCACGAATAAGTAAACAAGAAGCCCGATCAGTGAGCTTAAAGTTGCCATCATGATGAAGGCTAAGCGCCATCCTGGAAGAGCACCATACTGCTGACCAGCCATAATTGTTGCAATAACCCCACCTCCTATGCCACCCAAGCTACCAATAAGACTTAACATCCCAAATCCAGTACCCCTCACACTATCCGTGTAGCTATCTGCAATAAAAGACTGTAGGGCTGGTATTACAATAGCTAGTCCAAAGCCATTTACTGCTCTCCAGACTGCAACTTGTAAGAAATGCTGACTTGCACCAACTGCAGCAGTTGACAGCGCCCAACACAAAGTACCAATAGCAAGAACAGTAGGCCGGTCATGGATTAGAACTAGTACGCCTGCCAGGGGTGATGACATTCCCTGGACAAAGTTCCTTATGAAAGTAAGGTAACCCAAATCTGAGGGGCCGGCGCTGAAAGCTTCACTAACTTCTTTGTAAACAGAAGGAAGTAGATTTTCGTCGGCGCGTTCCATTATAGCAGCCATGTTTATGAGAATGAGAGAAATTGAGACTCCAAAAAGTGTTCTTGCTCTGTTTTAAGTAAAATGTTGTTAGAATGCAGTAAATCAAGTAAATCTAAGTAAGATACGAACAGAAGCCTAAAGTTTCCATAATGAAAGTGCTGTCAGCTGTGCCTCAATAAATGAAATATGAGAGAGAGGCCAATAGTTGTAAGCACACATAACCTCCAACAAAACATCCCAACATAACGGTTTTCTCATTAACATGGGCTTGAAAGGAGCTTCACATCAGTTATGGAAAACCACCAAATATTAAGACAGAACATGGAAGACGAACAAAATCTCCTCCACTTCCTTAACCTATCAAATCTTCCATCCCAAGATCTATCAAACACTAATTCTACTCGAGTTAAAAGTACAAAACATAAAACATGTGCGAAAGAGAGCACTTACTTCATGGCTTCCAGTTTTCTGGGAAACGTTGTGTTGGATTGAGAAGAACTACCAAATCCTAAACGGTTTCGTATATGGGCCATCAATTGGGATTCTCGCCCATCCTATGATTACGGAAGAGCAATGAATAAAAATGCATCTATGGCGGATCTCAGACCCCCCACTTGCGTTTTTCTAATTTCTGACACTTGTGACTCCTCAGGAATCACAATATTTTACTTGTATCAAACACTACTGACGGATAAATTACGTTTCCAGATAGAAAAGACGAAAAGACAAGCTTGAGCTCAAACAGTAGCATGTACTCTCTCTGGCTTGGTTGGAATAGCTTGGATAACATTGAAACTGTCATTATACTAGGAAAACAGTTCTCGATGCCTAAGGAGGAATCTTCTCTTCGATAGCAAATCTTTCTGCATCTTTTTTCTTTTTGCACTGACGGGAGCTTTAAGCTGAACTCATCATTTGACCGGTGAAGAGCGTACAAATACAAGATCGCAACGTGGGATTCACTTCTTTGAAAATGGCTTCAACCCACCCTTCCTGTTTCTGATCCCAATTAACGTTGACTTCTGCAGTTCTGCCTAATTGCGTCACGCATAAACAACCAATTCCAGTGAGTTGGGCTGGTTCCAAATCAAGTGCGTCGACGGATACCCAAGTCCATCATGACATTCGGTGGCTATGTCATGTTGGGCCAACACGTAGGCAGTGACGTGATCATGGGCTCAGACAAATGCAAACTGAGCTTTCGTCGACTCATCTAAACCTACGCCACAACCTTTTCTTCCACAAGGAAAATGTCGTGTCAGACGTTAACGAAGTTTAAGGTTTGCAGGTGTCGCCCAATGTTTGGTTCAGATCCTCTATCCAACATTTTGTCCTAATATTTTTCTACGCTAAAAATGACGTCATTTTGGGTATAAATTGACATAAATCAACTCCTTTTCACGCGTAAAATAGGATTGAAACAGTACGTTGGGTGTTGCCACGTGCCCATCCAATTTTTGTGGATACTACAGTATAAATGAAACATTATGTTGGGTATTGCCACGTGCCTACCCAAGTTTTGTGGATACTATAAATGATTATAAGCCACTTAGGCTTAGCGCAAAGAGGCAAGAATATCTAGATTTTTAAATTACTAATCCTACTAATTATAATTATGACGGTAATAATATTTTCGATTATTTCTTTTCCTCTTGATGTCTCTTGGGTTGGGTCTTACGGTGATGACAATTTCAAGTTTGTTGAACTTTATGTAAGTTGGATTTACAAACAGATAGGTATGATATTTGTGTGCGATAACCCTACTTAAAATGGATAGACTTAATTGGAATTCATTGAGATTTAAATTGGGAGCAGGTTGATTTTTTATAAATTTTTATGTCAAGTGTATTTTATTGAAATAACGTGGTTTTGTTTTAAAACAACATTAAATTAAATAAAAAAATTGAGTTGGATCAAAATTTAAATTATTTAAACTTGATTGAACTCAAGAATCTACTCGAAATTTGGATCGGATTGAGATATATAAAAGATAAATTATTTTGAATAAATGCATTTAGAAATCAAAGGTAAAACAAAAGTGTAACCAATGGATAATAATTGTTTGTGGAAAAAACTAACTTTAGCTTTTAACCATTTACCATATATTGTGATAATAGTACACTCATTCTCGTTTATAGGAATAAAAAATCTTATGAAGATCAAGTGTCTTACCTTGAGAGATCATAGATATTTATGATTTATAATCATGATCACTTTAATACTCATATTAAATTGTTTCATTATATTGTCTCATAAAGAAAAAATTTACTAATTATCTCACATGTAAAAAGGAGAGATAATTATTGTTAACAAATTTTTTTCGTGGACTAACTAATTGTTGAAACGTAAGTGTTACTAATAAATCATGCATTACAACTGATAAGTAGTGGCACGCGGATTTACGAGAGCTACTACTTACAACATCACTTTACTTATACCAATAATAATGAAGTTGCCATTAATTATGGCCGTGGATTTTTTTTTTGTTGGTAAGCACATATCACTTTAATTTGATATTGATATTATCATTAAATTGTATTTTAAGGTTTGATTTTAAATAGGATAACAATTATCATATGACCTCATGATAATTGGTGATCTACTTTTATAGTAATGATAATTAATATTGTCTAACTGAAATAATGTTATTGTAGTTTTCAAATTGTGACTTCTATCTTCCATTTAGTAATACAATTTTAAAATTAATATTGAAACATGTTTACTTTAAAATATCATAAATCATATTGTACACATCATAATTAATGAAAGATGTAGATATTGTTATGGGTAGCATATATTAAAATATTATACGATCTTAAGGATGACAATAGATCAGGTTAGGTTCAAACTACTTATGACTCGAGTCTGATTTAAATTATTTTTTGAGTGTAAACTCAGGTAAAAATTTAATCAAGTTTGTCTTCCTTGATTTGAAGTTGAGCTCAATTAACTCGAACATCCAACCATCATTGCTGTTAAGAATTCTTATTGGCTTGTTGCTCCCTCTCGTCTTCCTTCGTCATAACATCTTAAAAAGATAATAGGAGAAAAATAAAATCTAATTAAACAAATGGAATCTTGTATCATAATTGCTTTCTTACTTTGGCTCCTCCTGATGGAAACAATCAAGATAATACTCACGATAATAATTCGTAATGGATTGTTATCCGCAACTCGTGATATTGCTATTAGATTGAGAAGATAACATATAGTTTATAAATAGAAGGAGATAATATATATTATGCAAATATTAGATATTTTGTAGATAAAAGATAAAAGATACCATGACATGCATATAAGCAATCATTTGTAATTACTGTATTTCTCATAGTATATATATCTGCACTTAGTAAATGAAAGGATTCAACTTACAACAAAATATTTTCATGATATCATATCAATAGGTCTTGAAATTCTAAAACCCAAAACACAAGAATCCACATGTTACTTAATTGTCATACTTATATGGATGAAAGAAATCCTTTGAATCAAGCACAACATTATGTTTATGCAGGAGCTCCTTAAAGACTATTAATCTGGAAAAAACTTAAAGAGTTGCATTTGGAAAATCGACTTCTATAAGGCCTTTAATACAGTCAGATGGCACTTTATTCAAGCTTGTATGGATGCTCTAGAATTCCCTACCCAATTCTCAGCTTCGGTTATGATGTGCTGCAGACCTCTGCAATGAGTATACTTGTCAATGGAATACCCACGAAACCTGTGTCATGTGTTAGAGGGATTAGATAGGGGAATCCTCTATCCCCCTACATTTTCATATTGGTTAGAGAAGGTCTGTCAAGAATGCTTATCAAGATGATACATCCCAATGGTAGATTCTCTTATCATTATAATTTTCGGCAGCTACATCTTACCCACTTAATGTTTGTCAATGACCTTCTCCTACTCTTTAGAGCTGATTTGTTTTCAATCAATATTATCAAGGACATCTTAAGTTGATTCTCCTCCATTTCTAGACTTCGAGTTAATTAAAAAAAAGTAGTTTTTATTGTTCATCCGACGTACTTAACTCATTTGATCTTGCTAGTGCAGCTGGAATGGAGCTCCATACCCTCCCTTAAATAATTAGGAGTAACTATTTCATATGCAAATCTCACTTATAGTGACTGCCTCCCTCTTATAAAGAAATACCAATCTAGAATTCTAGCTTGGCAAAATAGGTTTTTATCGATGGCTGATCGAGTCATGTTAATAATATCAATTCTTAGTCACTTACATTGTAACATCCCATTCTTGTGAGAAGGTTAAAATGGTAAATGAGAGTGATTAATTAGAGTTAGGAATGCATTTCCATGTTCATGCATATTAAGTCATGCATATGCATATGAATAGTGAAGTTGTGGCACATGAAAATGATTGTACATGTATTCATGAATAATTCTGGGTATAATTGGATTGAGTTGTGATTTTTTAGGTGCTTTGAAAATTTTAAATTTATTTATATTGAAAATTCTATTTGTTAGTAAGAATATTGTACTTGTAAATTTTGGTAAATTTAGGCATAAATTTCAGAAAATTATGGAAAATAGGAAAAAGACATCAAGTGAAGACTTGGAGATAGTTGGATTGTAAAGATGAGAGTTTAAGGGAGTTAGTTTCAAAAGAAACTAAGTTAGAGCTTAGATATGAGGAAAGTGACAAGTGTCACTTAGGCTTTTGTACTTTTGCTAGAAGTAGGTTACTGTTCTCTGAGAGTTGAGAAGTTAAGTTATATGTCTAAGTTCATTTTTCATTGTCATCTTCTTCAAATTTTCTTCCCATACATAGAATTTTCCATCAAACCCCTTCTAAGAGATTTCTTTGTTTTTCCTTTCCTACACCAAACCCACTTTGCTATTTGTGTCTTCTACCCTAAGAAAAACTAGAAGCTGGTCATTGTACACATTGAAATACGTAAATTTTATGAAGTTTAGGGCTTGAAGATTTTGTAGTTTTCAATAGGTAAGTAGTGAATAAATCCTTTAAAGTTAGGGATTTATGAAAGAAAGTTGATGAGTTACTGTCATCTGCATGGAAAATGGAATTTAAGCGTATATTCATAAATACTGTGTGGTTGGGAGGAAAATTTTTTGGTTATAGTGTTAACTTAGTTTTTGAAAGATTATTAGCGATTAGGTAATGTAAAGGTGATGTTGGAGTTGAAATAGCAATAACTCGATATGAAACTTCCGTGAAACTTCTGTACCAATCTAGATAGATTAATCAAAATGACTTTCATGAAAGTTATGGATATTCCTTTTATCTTTCCAACAGCATATAATATGAAAATTTTGTGACAATCGAGCTGAAAGTTAAGGTCCTTGTAAGGGAAGATGTTCGAAAGTGAAGTTGTTTCTTCTGAGTTTTTACTTCTTTTGTGATGACGTCATCTTCTTCTGTGTTTTGCTTCTTGTCTTTTTGCTTCTTCTGTGATGATGTTATCTTCTTCTGTGTTTTTCTCCTTCTGAGTTTTGCTTCTTTTGTGTTTTGTTTCTTCTGTGTTTTGCTTCTTCTGAGTTTTGCTTCTTTTGTGTTTCGCTCATTCTGTGTTTTGCTCCTTCTGAGTTTTGCTTCTTTTGTGTTTTGCTGACGCGTCTTCTTCTGTGTTTTACTGACGCGTCTTCTTCTGGGTTTTGTTGACATGTCTTCTTCTATGTTTTACTTCTTCTGTCTTTTGTTGACGCGTCTTCTTCTATGTTTTGCTAACGCGTCTTTTTTTGTGTTTTGTTGACGCGTCTTTTTTTGTGTTTTGCTGACGTGCCTTCTTCTGTGTTTTTTCTTCTTCTATCTTTTGTTTCTTTTATATTTTGCTAACGTGTCTTCTTCTGTGTTTTACTTCTTCTATCTTTTGCTTCTTCTGTATTTTGTTTCTTTTGTCTTTTTGCTTCTTCTGTCTTTTTTCTCCTGGCCATAACTTCTTCTCTAGACACCTAAATGAATTGATTCTTGAACCATTGGACTCGTAAGACATTACCCTACATCTCCACCAAAAATCAAAACCATTTGAAATGAATTGAGAAAGATTGAGTGAGAAACGTGGGGCGAGATCAGTGAGTGTGCTCTTAAATTATATGAACTGAGGTTATTCCACTGAGCTTACCTCAGTATTTTGATTATATATGGATATATAGGATTCCAAATGAGATGATTTTTTATTTGGAGTAATGTAGAGATATAAGCCTACAAATTGTCTCAAGAAGTCCAAATTATGATTCAGCCTCTAACATGTTTAATCTCTAAATGGAAGTTGGGCATAGTACATTGTTATTAAATGTGAACAGTAGACCCGAAAGGGGGTTTTGGAAAAATCTGAAAGTAAGCCAATGAGTAATGAATTGTGATTTCAATAGTTTTAGTGAGACATAAACCTAAGTATGAATATTACTTAGATGAGTTTTGGATATAAGACTAATAATGTGATGAGAATAAGGGAAAGATACCCGGGATTGTCATGAGCATGCATAATACATATTTTATACACACACTTGTGCATAAGGGAATGCTTATAATTGTGCAATTATTAATGTGTGTGCATCGTGTGTTTGGCATATTGATGTGCAGGCTAAACGCTTGCATTCAAATGTTTCCAGATCTTGAAGCTAATGCTAATCTGGAGTGTACTGTGAGTAGATCGAGATGGTCTCACCTCATTGTTTGTTATTTAAATTCTTGTATTATTTGACTATTGAATGATTTTGTAAATATGATTGATCATGTTAGTTTCCGGACAGGAGGTCCGATGATTGTGATGGTTGACTTGGATATTGAAGTGCTACTTGAATGTGAATTG
>JANKYF010000224.1:50600403-50611955 GCA_029829435.1 Erythroxylum hondense | reverse complement strand
GAACCTAAAATTTTATTGGTACAGTTATTAAATTTTCTTTTTAAAATTCCCGACATCAAATTTTATTTCATAATCTTATGATTAGTACAAAATTTCAACAGTTATTAATTATATGTGCATAATTTTTTGATTTGTTTAAACAGAAAGTTGATTGATCATATAAAGTTAAAATTTTCTTCATTGAATAAAAACATTAAATTGTACATAATAAATCTTTGGCAATCCAAACCAAATGAAAACAACAATCCTATTATCCTGGTGACCGCGGATGGTCTGGGGTGCTAACCCTCCCCTTCAATTGTTGCATGTCATTTTGGAGCTTATCCATGTATTCCATCATCTGTTGCAACTGACTTGTCAATGTCTACACAGCGCTCTCAAGCTGATGGTATTGTTTCATTGTCGATCGTCTACTAGATGTTGTTGTACTGGCTGTGGAGGGTTGCGAATAACATGTTTTCAGAAATGAACCTAGCTCGAAGATCCTTCCACGATGGTTCCTACCACCCACTATATCAAGATATGTCTGACTCTCATCAATAGCTTGAGAGTACTGAGACTGTCACTGAATGCTTTCTTGTATTTGGTCCTATTAGGAGGCAATACTTATATTAGTAAGTGATAATTATTAGGAATGAATATTAAAACATAAATTTCACATGCATTCATTTCTCTACATCAACTATTGACGAATGTCACACTGTCATGCTTTTTAGTGTGAGTGTGCAAAAATAGTGATGGGGTATAGGCCTCATCCCTATAAACTTTTCATGCATAACAATAAAATGTTATAAGTTAACTAGAATTTATAAAAATTTTGATAGAGTCTCCTTTATTTTTATGATATTTACCCCCTGTTGAACAAAGAAAATAACTCAACACAGCCATATATTGCACCAAACATTTCTACCATGATCATTATCTATAATACACATATTTTTATTCCAACATTCACACATCAATATAAATTGAAATACAACAAAGTAAAACAATTAGAATATAAGTGTAAAGTTTAGATACTTACAAGTCCATCTGCATGCTCGTGGTGAATAATTGATCCTCCCGTATGTATGAGAAGGCTGTCTGCCCCCGAGCCTCCACGTCTGTTGCTCAAGTTACGCCCTAAAATAGACATTGCCTCAAGTGATGTCTAATATTCCTGTCAACAAGTCCACATTTTCTCTGAAATATAAGGCAGTCATACACCGACCTTGTGTATCGCACCAATAAAGTCGCGATAACGTGAACAAGCTCGCCTGTCCTATACTTTATGTATGATGGCGTCGATTCCAAAGTCCCAGAAAAATTCTTTATGAAATATAATGAAAAAAATTTGATAACTTATAATTTAATAATATTTATTTAATTAATGTATACAAATAAATTAAAAAAATGAATTATATTGTAACTCAAACTCCTAAAAGTAAAATGTCTTTGTAGCTAGAGACTGTGATGATCCACCTTCATAGTAAGTATCTCCGAACATGCGTCTGAACCTGGGCGGCCACATTACATCACGTTGTCTCTTTGGTCCCATATTTCAACCTAAAATTCATGATTATTGAAATTTCTAGAAATATAAGAATTTGAATTTGAATTCAATTTTTGACACAATATATGCAAAAGGAAATAAGACCATTTGTTGAATATCATATTAAAGTACAAACATTAAATTCAATTATGAAAATAATTGTTATAGTCATAGAACAATAATATAATTAGTTTAAAGCTTATTCTAGTGTATTGTATTGATAAATCACAATAATATAATTATTTTCTTGGATTCCAAGGTACATGAGAGTCGGTAAAGGTAAATGAGTCCCTGATTTCTAGATTCCTGAGAAGGGTCTTGGCATGTTCGAACGCACCAATGGAAATAGTGAAAGTTCTTCCTTCACATGTAGGGTTTTCAACACCTTCTTGCCACAACGTTTCTACTATTTCTAAACTTCTAGAGGATATAGTGAATGAGTTTCCAGATTTAGGACGGAAGACAAACTCTTTAGATGAACTACCAGTGCAAAATGGTTTACCTACAACACAATTAGTATAGAATTTAGATATTGTCATATTAGATAATCGTTAAATGAATGAATACTAGAGAGACATACAATGTGAATGTGCAAACGAGTTCTATGGAATTGATGACTTTTCCAAAACAACCGATTTCCTAATCCTTTATGGACCATTGTGACATTGCTCCTGCCTCCATCGGCATACATGTCATCTTCGAGATTTAAGCAAACTTAAAACAACATGTAGTATATACCATCAAATGTCAATATAAATAATAGCTTCACAAAAGAGAATGAGATGTACATAATAAGGAAAGTGACGTTCAGATGATACTGTACACCTTGAAGTAGAAGATTGACCATGGAAGGTAAGCGATCATTAGTGTTTGAAGTGGAGATTTTTGTTGTATTGTTTATTCCTTCGGCAGGGACAATTTTGCCACATTCCCCCCAACGGAATGAATTACTACCATTCGGAACTAGACGCCATGTTGACATTCCTTGATTAAGAATTTGAATTCAATATTTGACACAATATACTAAAAAGGAAATAATCTTCTTTGTTGAATTAAATATTCAATTACAAACACAAATTAATCGTTATCATAATTTAATTGTAAAATTCAATTATCTTCATTTTTTGAAGAATAAGAATCAAAATATGGCTCCTCTTTAGATCTCTGACCCTCGTCATCCTCTCTAGATGAAATTTTAACATATTTGTTAGATGGATCGTTCAAAGGTTCATTATCATCATAAGTGATAGATGCATTTATAAAATCAACATCTTCCTGAAACGCTTCACTTTCAATTTTCTGTTTTCCTTTTTCATGTGATTCAAAAAATCCTCTATGTTTAACTTTGCAAACCACTAACCAATCTGACTTATCTTATTGTAAGCTAGGAAAAGGGGCATAACACACCTGTTTCGCGTGCATAGCCAACACAAAAGATTCAAATTGTCTCAATCTTCTTCGGTTGTTGATTTCAACTGGATTGTATAGGCTATGCACTTTTGTTCCAACATTTGGAGTCAGGTCAAACCAATCATTCTTAAATATCATAGTTCGCTTTATTGACAATGCAGGGTAATCAACTTCAAGTATCTCAATAATTTTGCCATAATAATCCATCAATTCTTCATGTATGGAAACTCCATTTTTATTGTTGCCATGCTATGACCATAATATTCTGTATGATATTTGTATCCATTAACGAAATACACCGGATACAATTTAACAATTCATAGAGGTCCCTTAGGAAGATCACAAATGAACTTGTTCTCTATTGAATTTTCTAATGCCTACATAAAAAGGAATTATCATATCAATGAGTATAATGTCATTTCAACACATAAATCTTATAATTCAATTATGAGAATATTTGTAAGTGGAAACTTACATATCTCTCGAACGATCGCGGAAAGTGTCTTCTAACTCATTATTTACTTCATCCTGTGTGCTATCTAGCATGATCTCGTGTAACAATGCCTCATATAATCTAAATGCATTATTATATATTTTAGTTATGAACAACACAAAATTTGAAACTGATATAATCATGTTCAACTTACTGCACGAAAGGTTGAACCTTTTGACAGTTCAATAAAATGTAACCATTGGCAGCCTCAATTTCTTCCTTTGTTAATATTCTTCTTGTTGCACGTCTATAAGCTTGTCCAGGGATATGCGAAAATGGATAAGTTACCATCAGCATCACCTGTTCCTTCTCCATCGTCATTATGAGGAACTTTTCTTTCTTTTGTGTGAACATGCAGCTCAAAATAATGTGAACAAAAGCTTCCTCTACTAAATAAGCATTACATAATGATCTTTCAACTCTAGCCTTGTTTTTGACTTTTTTTCAAGTGATGCAAATACCTATATTAGAGAATATGTTTATTACAATTTACTAGTTAAAACATGTTATTACTTCAATTACAACAATTTGAATTTGAATTACCTCTAAATCGGATACATCCATCGATATTGAACTGGACTGGCCAGTTTTTTCTCGTGTGCTAAATGCACAGGTAAATGCTCTATACAATCAAAAAAGCTTGGAGGAAGAATTCCTTCTAACTTGTACAAAATTACTTCAATCTCCCTTTCTAGTATTTCCATTTCATTTAACTTGATTTCAAATGATGATAAACTTTTGAAAAACAAACTTATTTCTATTATCACTTCCCAAACCTTATTCGGTAGCAACTCCCGAAATGCAATTAGAATTATCCTTTGCATAAACACATGACAATCATGACTTTTCAACCCAAATAATTTATACTTCCCCATGTCCACATACCTTGACAAGTTCGAAATATAACCATTGGAAAACTTTAGACTTTTCAACCATTCACACAATATTTCCTTTTGTTTTTTGTCCAAAGTGTAATAAGCTTTCGGATATTTACCAGTGTGAAGATCCTTATGTTATGCATTCCTTCTACAAAAAAAAGTTACAAATCAGTTCATGATTTTGCATTGTCTTTTGTCCTCCCTTCAATGTTCTTATGGTATTGAACAAACTGTCAAACAATGTTTTTTCAATATGCATCACATCTAGATTATGACGCCTCAAATTAGTTTTCCAATATGGCAAATCCTAAAAGATTCTTCGTTTTCTCTGACCAAAGTTTTTAATAATGCTTGCATTTACTTCATCGGCTTCAAATTCTGTAACTTTTAGCAAGCCTAATTCATTAACCTCCTACAAAATCTCTTCACCAGCTTTGTGAGGGGGACGAGGTGTTTTTACCATCATATTCTTAATGAAATTTTGTTTATTACTTCTAAATGGATGATCTGGAGGTAGAAATTTTCTATGATTGTCAAACTAACACATTTTGCCCCCGTTTGGAAGATAAAATGCATCAGAATCATTACCACAATAAGGACAAGCGAATTTTCTTGCTGTGCTCCATCCAGACAATATGGAATATGCCGGAAAATCACCAATGGTCCACATTAATACCGCTCTTAACACAAAATTTTGCTTCACAGACACATCATATGTCTGAACACTATATTCCTAAAGATGATGCAATTCAAATATTAATGGTTATAAGAAAACATCAATTTTATGTTTCGGATTTGAAGGCACTGACACAATCACTGTCAAGAACATATATGTGTCCTTCATACACATCCATGGAGGCAAATTATATTGAGTAATTATGATTGGTCATGATGAATATTGTTACCTTAATTGACCAAAAGGTTAGAATCCATCCGTCGACAATCACAACCTAACATTTTGACTTTCAGCGGCAAACTCAAGATGGGTGTCATTTAAATGTTTCCGTGCTAGTGCATCTGAAGGATGACTCATAATTCTGTCTTCCTGTTCGTGTTCATTTTTCCATCTTATGTGAGATGCAGTAACATCAGAAGCACGTAGTAGTTGAAGTCTCAGAGTTAGTGGAAAATAATACATCCACTTCCATATTACTAATTTCTGTTTCATTAAACGCTTTCTAGGTTTGAACCTTGGTTGACCATAAAATTTGCACTCTTGTAAATCTACATCATCTGACTAATACAATATACATCCTAATTTGCAACAATCAATCTTCTCAATAGGCAAACCAAGACCCCTAACAAGTTTCTTCATATTGTAAAAACTATCAACCATTGTATGATCAGGAGGTAATGATTCATTATACCACTCAAGAATTTGATCAAAACTACGATAAAAAATATGCCCTTTAGACTTTATGTTCAATATTAGAGAAATTGAAGACAACTACATCATTGCCTCATAATTTGGCCATAATTCCTGATCAGCTGACTTGTAATTCCCCAAAATATACCCTTGATGGATGTTACATATTTATGAAAGTACATGTATGATATGAGTTAAAATTGTGTTATGATTTGAAAGTAAAAGACATGTGATTAAAATGAGAATTGCGGGTTTTTAGGTGTTGAAAATTTATTTGGAGCTTATTATTATTATTTTGGAATTTTTTGTGAACTTTAGGAATTTCTAAATTTTGGAGTATTTTTGGACACGGAAAATTATAGTGTGACACGTTGACTAATGGATTAGTGATAAATGGATCATATGCAAAGGAGACATGTGGCAATTTTAGTTGACGACACATGTATTACATGCAAAGAGGATACGTGGGTTAAGTTTTTGGTTAGAAGGAGAACACTATAGCTTATTCTTCACTGTAAGCTTTCAACACACATAACTTGTTCCTTGTTTTTTTTGTTTATCCACCGAAATGTTACTATTGGAGATTTGTTACTGCTTCCATCGAAGGTTCTGTTAGAGATTTTTTTTAAAATAAGTAAGTCATCTTTTCATGAAACTCAGCGAATATATGCTTTGTTTCTCACCGGAACTATTGCTGACTCAAGTAAGTGACTTTGATGATATTTTAACACTGTGCATGAATTTATTTATTAGTGGGTTTAGTATTCAGTGAATGAAGGAAGAACATATGAATATGTTATTTCTACATATTTAAGTGTGAATATGTCTTAAGATTGTATTAAAGTGAGTTTTAAGCTTGAAGAATCATTGAAAGCTTGTTTAGGAAGAGTAAGGAAATTCAGGAAACTCAATGAATATATGCTCAGCTTCTTTCTATATATGCTTAGTATTTGAATGTTTATATAAATGAATCAAATGAGTATGACGATGCTTAAATGACTGAAAATGCAATTTATGCATGAGATGTGTAAGAAGGGTAGCTTCGATGGTGTTCAGAATCAGTTAACTGAGGAATTGGTGAAGTAAATAGTGCCAAAAATGGAACAAATGCAGAAACTGGAGATTGTGTGAATGAATACAGATTTTTGATATTTAAGATTGAACCTTGGATTTTTGATTTGTTTTGTGATATTGTGCTTAAATGAAGTTAGAAGAATTGGTTTGAGTGTCATTTGTGTTAATTGAAGAAGACTAAAGTGAGAATGAGTAAATTTGGAAAATAATGAAAGAAAGAAGGAGAGAAGAAGAAGAGATGTTTGGTGAAGAAGAGAAGAAAGAACGATCATGACTTCACTGATGATGATGTAGGTTGCAATCGTGTAGATGCACGATCGTGACTTTCAAGTTTTCTGAAAAATGATTATTTTTGAACATTTGTCATTCAATTTGCTATAACCTTTTCACCCAATATGCAAATGACTTGATTCTTGAACCAATAGATTCCTAACACATTGTTCGACCTCTCCATAAAAATTGATAGCCTTCTTAATTGATTTGAAAAAGATTGATTGAATGAAAGTGAGGAAATCTGTTGGAATAGTATGATCTAGAATATTTCATTGAACATACTTTAGTATTTTGATTATATCTTGATCTGTAGAGCTCCAAAAGAGATTATTCTTGATTTCAATTAAACTGGAGACATAAAGGTATAATTTTCCTGAAGAAATAAAATTGTAATTATGATGTTTTAATAATTCCAAATTCTATTCTGAAGTTGAGTTAAGAGTTCTGTTGTAGTTTAAGAACATTATGATATAGTTTTGAGTATTGTTTAATATGAATAAATAATGTGACAAGATTAAGGTTAAGAAACCTGAATTTTGTTATTGAACACACATAATACATGATATATTCTTAAATGGGCTTATTTAGCTAATTGAGTAATTGTTAGTAATTTAGATGGTCTCTTTTGTAAGTAATTTTTGAGTATTTGTAAGTAAATTTTCAATAGTTTTACTTTAATTATTTTGTTGCTACTGATTTGAATTCATTGAATGATTTGCAAAGTTGTAAGATTGTTACATGTTTGAATATATGGTATGAAACCAATGATTGATATGTGTATTGAATTTTAGATGTTTTTGTTTTTGAAATTGTTATGTCCTAGTTGTGGGAGTCATGCCCAGAAGGGTCTGCAACTACTCTTGTGACACTTCGGTGTCGAGACTTCTAACTCTCCCGTGACATTTTGGTATCAAGACTTTGGTCTCTCCTGTGACACTTCGGTGTCAAGACTTCTGTCTCTCCTATGACACTTCGATGTCTCTTGTTATCGAGACTTTAGTCTCTCTTGTTTATTGATACCAATCATGGTATCTCCTATATAAGTCCTATTACCTACTTCTATAAATGGATTAGTAGTCATCTGGTTTTGTATTATGATACATGTTGATTTTGATATAAACAAAATTATTTTCTAATCTGTTACGTTCTGATCTGAAGGATTTATAACCGCTTTTGATATTCAGTTCTATTATCTGTACAATCTATTCTGAAATACTTTATCATTGAATTATTGTGAAAGACAATCTTTTAATGCTTGCTTCTGCTATAACTTGATTTAGTATTATGAGTTGTCAATTTATGCATAGTTTAGTTATCACTCACTAAGTTATATGCTTAGCATGATGGATTTTCCTTATGTAGGTTCTGAGAGAAGGTTGTAAAGACTGAGATGAGTCAACCACAATGGACAAAGGAGTCTGAAATTTGTTTTTGATAAAGATTTATTTTAAGTTGGATTTTGGCTTATATCGGATGTGTATGAATTTGAGTTTGTTTGTAAGTTTGTAATAACTATATTTCAGTTTGGATTGGGATTTAAAACAAGTTTGGATTTAGTTCAATGTAATATAATATATGATTTCCTGATTTGGTTTTAAGGAAGTTTTAGAATGCTTTTGGTTTGATTGTTCTGTTTGTGAGTGTAACACTTTCATATCCTCCCAGGGGGTATATGGGTGTTATAATTATTTTGGTGTTAGAGCATGGTTTAGGTGATTCTGGTTTAACCAACACTTAACTATTGCTTGTACTTGAATATAAGAGTTGTTTCTGGCCTAATGCGGTTTGTCCCATGTTTTGGTTTTAGAATTTCCATATGGAAAGATCTCATAAGGCTATTTATAAGGTATCTTGTTGAGAGTTTGTGATTCTGTATAAGACTATAACATTGGGTTTGATATGAGAATTTCATGATGGTTATATATAGAGAACGTATTTAAGTAAGATGAAGGCAATGGTAGTAATATATGTAAAAGCCCTTAAGATTAGGTTAATTAGTTATTATGAGTGTACATATGACAAAGTGATTGCTTTGGCGATTGATGTTACTGTGTACAGATGTAATATATGTGTGGATAAGAAAGAATGAACGAGTATTGAACGAATCAGATATGAATATTGGAGTCGGATAAGTATGAGATTCAGACAAGGGAAGCTAAATAGACTATTGAGAGTGCATATACTTTGTTTATTGTAAAGTTGGGTTCTTGAATTTGAGATTACATTCTTATTATGGTTAGAGGGACCTATGTTCGTAATGAATTCTATGTCAGTATGTTCAGGAAGTGCAAGTTTGATTGCATATATCTGGTTTTACCTCAGGAAGCTGAGGTGTCAAATAATTATAATAATGATTTGTCCGAATATGAGAAAATGAAAGTTGTGGATATTTAGAAATAGGAAATAGTATCTGGTTAGATATGAAAAATAATGATGTAATGCATTTGTATTGTTGGATGTATTGTGGAATATGATTTCAATACTGTACTGTAGTAATACATCCCCAAATGTGAAAGAGAGAAATATGTAGTAATGATGAGATTAAAGTATACAAACAGAAGGTCAAAAAAAATATTATGATCCTAAGAAGATGAACCTGGAATTGAACTGTTTGTTGGTTTCTGTGACAAGAGTTATGATTCACTATAAGAATATGTTAGTGGAATTGAGATCAGAATTTCATGATGAATATGTATCTATAATTCTGAATTGATTGAAGATATACATATGGAAGATGAAATAAATGACAATAGAAAGATGAGATAGAAATAAGGAAAGAATAAAAGAGAATTGTTGTCCAGGATCAATTGAGAACAAAGTAGAAATTTGTGATTTGTTAAAATAAATCTCTGAGTAGATTGGGATGACTTTAATGATATACACTTAAACATATATGACAGAAATCATGTCTACTACTTCATTAAGTGTGGAAAATAGAACATTATGACCTTATAAGAAACAATAGAAATTGATCTTTTTGAGGTACTAAGAATGTCTGATAAGCAATGATGGGAACAAATGATTGATAAGGATTACAGGAAAAATATAGTTGATAGTAGCAAGAAATCTTCTTTGGAAGAAGAATTTCATCGAATTAGGTTAAGTAGACCAGATGGTTTACTTCTAAGAATGAACAAAAATGGAACAAATTAAAAGTGAATATTGGAGTTCTATTTCTAATGGAGACTCAAGCATAAGATGTGGAAATGCTATTGAGAGTGTGTGCATTTTGTTTTATGTAAAGTATTCAATTATTCTTGAATTTGGGGGGACACTCTTGCTAATGTGAGTCAACCTAGATGATTTTCCTAGGATTGATTTGATTTGTTTGACTTCCAATTATTGAACTGTTTGTGAATTGTTTATGAATTTTGAATTTTAATGGTCCGAGGAGATTGATATTCGGGTATATATTGGAAGTGCTCTGTTTTCATATGAATTCTAAATGCTATGTATATATGCAACGAAAGTTAAATGCCATACTTAGGTCCGAAGACTATGAGATTCTGACTGTGCATCATGAATGATTGCTATACATGAAATATTTTGTATTTGATGCATTTCATAAAATGCGTGCTCAGATAAAGGTTTTGTGATCAAAGTAGCTAGTTTGAAAGAGCTATAAGCTCAGTATTCTGCATGTAGAGCTTTGCTCCATGATTTATGTTTCTAACTGAGCCCAATGGGCCAGTATCTGTATCTATATTTGAAAGGCACTCGATCACCACAAATAATAATGAATTTGGATATTTTTTTTGTAATATACAACGATGTTTTGCCTCAAAAATTAAGATGCAGTTTGATGCAACAAAATAAACTAATTTTGTATTCATAGAGATAATTAAAGTCTCGTGAGTCGATTATTTGATGCATGATCTGAAACTAGCTGAAATAGCCATTGCTTTGAAAGCTTGGAGACAATATATGTACGGAGAAAAATTTTGGATTTGTACATAAATATACAGATTAGTAAAGTTTGAGATACTTGTTGAGTTTGAAGGAATTGAATATGAGACTGAGACAATGAATAAAAGAATCGAAGGTATATGATTGTACAAATGTGTGCTATCCTAGTAAAGTTCATGTGTATCTGATGCTGAATAGATGCATTAAAGGTTGAATTGAATTTGGAATTTGGAATAGAATGAAGTATTATTGGCTATATTGAATTTAAAATTAGTTTTACGTGAAAGGTTTAGCAAAGCCAAAGTGAGGATTCAGAATTTTGAATCCTATTGAGGAATGGAAAAGAAATCTATCAGAACAAAAATACCTGGTGATTGAAATAAGATAGTGAGGTTGTATAGGGTGCCACTGTTTATTATTTCTGATTGTGATATTCAATTTATTTTGAGATTATGGAAAATATTTTAAAAGGTTTTGGATACTCAAATCAAGTTTAGTACTGCTTTCTGCAAGAATTAGCCAGGTAAGAATTTCAAGGACGAAATTCATTTAAGGGGGAGAGAATTGTAAGGCCCCAAAATATACCCTAGATGAATGTTACATATTTATGAAAGTACATGC
>JANKYF010000224.1:50372074-50382203 GCA_029829435.1 Erythroxylum hondense | reverse complement strand
CATGAATTGAGTGAACCATCGATGATGGTTACCTCATTGAGTTCGCAAAACTCACCAAAATTGCAACGTTGTCTTTTTAGGACCGAGAGACGACTTTAGCTACTGAAGGGCTCTACTGCTTTGTAGATTGTGAGTTGGCAAGAGAAGTCATGGCTCAAAGGTCGGTCAGTTGAAACTTTTGAAGGGCTTAGATAGATTTTTTATATTTTCCTCTTTCATGTAATACTTTTGTACTAGGTTTGGTTCATGTACATGTAGTAAAGGTTTAAAGACTCAGTGTAGACTTTCGATTTTGAGAAATGAAATGAGGAACAGTTGGTCAAAAAAAATTGTGATTTCTTATGATGCTTTTTAAGTGAATAATGATATGATGCCTTATGAAGTGAATGTAGTGATTGAACGTAGCTCGCCTTTATCGTAGGCTGTGTACCGGAATGACCTCTGGGCGTCTCGATGTGTACCCTACGGTAAGGGGGTGTTACAATGTTTCTTCCAAGAGACCTAATACTTAATAGGTGAGTTAATCTCAAACGGTATCCTGGAATTCTTTTATTTATGGATTGTGGTTAAAGAGTTTAATAGAACTTTATTACACTGATTCCCAAAAAGCTAACTCAAGTTCCTTAGATGATTTTAGACATATTTCTTACTATAATATGATATATAAGATTATCTTTAACCTACTAGCTTCCAGGCTTAAGGATGTCTTAAAATGCTTGATCAACCAAAATCAAGGTGCTTTTATTCGTCACAGAAGTATCAGTTATAATCTACTTATTGCTTAGGATCTTTTCAAAGATTGCCTTAGCAATAAAAAGGCCTTAAAATTCTCTCCCTCAAAATTGACTTCTCAAAGGGTTTTGATTATGTTGATTGAAATTTTCTACTGTAAGCACTTCAAGCTTTTGGTTTACTTGGAAAATTCATTAATTGATTGGAGCAATACTTCTTAATTACCTTATATGCTATATTAATTAATGGAGAAACTTCACATTCCTTTATGGGTTCCAAAAGATTGAGGCAAAGTAACCCCATCTCACGTTACCTCTTCAGCATCTGCATAGATGTTTTGACCAGGTTGATAGTTGATCAAAGCAATTAGGAGATAATGTTTAAGTTCCACCATAAATGTGAGAGATTAAGCCTCTACAACTTATGTTGACAATCTTTTGTTTTTATGTCAGGTTGATATGGCTTCTTTAAAAACATTAATGTGATGCTTGGCTAAGTTTAACTTAATGTCTAATCTTTCTGTCAATAAAGCCAAAGGTATCATGTTCATCTCCTCTAATTCATAGACAGTTTTAAACTTGAACTCTAATATTACTAGACTCGATCTTCAATCTCTTCCTTATAAATATTTTGGAATTCTCAAAACTTACAAATACATAAGCTACGTTAAATAAATTATCACAAGAAATGGCATTAGAACAATATATTCTCGTCTTATATAGGTATATTGCAACCTATTAAATCAACATTAATTAATCTCAATGTTCATTGGATGTGCCATCTCTACCTGTCTTAAAAATCATCAAGGATATAAATAGGTTTTTAAAGAGCTTCCTGTGGTCCATGAGGAGGATTTGGCATCTCCTGCTTTAAACTCACCAATACGATGCTTATAGGGAAGAAAATATGGAAAATAATGGTAGGCAAGGAATCCTTTTGAGTTAAATGGGTTCACTCTTATATCCTAAAATATCATTGCTTATAGTTTATCAAGCCACGTAAGGGGAACTCGTGGACATTTAATTTAGATGTTGAGGTTGAGAGATCATTTACACCCTTATGTGAAGAATATAATAGGGAATGAGAATAATACTCATTTCTAGTTTGACAATTAGATAAGTTAGGTCCCTTATGTTCACTCCAAGGGCACATCAACCTTAAATCCAACCCGGATGTAAAGGCATAGGATAAAGTTACCTGGTTGGGACACATTTCAAATAAAGTTCACCAATAAATCGTGTATAAACATATTGAGAAGGCCTAGTCAGAGAACTTCTTGGTAGAAACTGGTTTCATTCAAAAGGAATTCTCCTTAAGCTTCTTTCATATTGTGACTTACCATCAAGAACAAGCTGAACACTTTTCACGGATTGAAAGGGACAGAGATCCATAGTAACCAATGTGTTTTTTATAAAACTACTCTTGATTCCAATAACCATCTTATATTTCTCCGTCATTTCTTCTGTTCCTTTTGAACTCAGTTACTCTCGCTAAGCAGATCTTATCATCTTATTCTGAATTCTTGCTATGGGCTAAGAATATTAGATTTTCTTACTAAGAAGATTTGAATATGTTTAAAATAGTGATGAATTGTAGCTTATACTCACATGTTTAGAATTTTTTTAAACGCTTTCTAAGGTTCCACACTTTTTTTTTTAATAATTAAGGTTCCAGACTTTTGTAATTGTTGTATTTCTTCGTTTTAGGACAAATTTCTTCATTTTCTTCAAGACAAACTCCGTATGGGTGTCTGCAAATGACTAAGGTTGGACTGGGCCACCTGATATCAAGTAGTCGGGGAAGCCTAGAACTCATAACAGGATTTTACTCTGCAAATACTTCGTATGTGCTAACCTCGATAGATTGGCCTTCAACTTCCAAGCTGCAAGCAGTACAGGTGGTTCCCTCAATGTTTTCTATTTTTCTCATGTGTCCCAGTAGAAGGTAAGCGAGCTATAAAACATGGTACTGCAGGTTCTTTGTGCTGCTGTTTGTCATGA
Source organism: Erythroxylum hondense (assembly GCA_029829435.1). Taxonomy (NCBI): domain Eukaryota; kingdom Viridiplantae; phylum Streptophyta; class Magnoliopsida; order Malpighiales; family Erythroxylaceae; genus Erythroxylum; species Erythroxylum hondense. The sequence continues at coordinate 50,379,471 of JANKYF010000224.1, read as the reverse complement.
CTGGAACAAGCCTAACTTGAGTGGGAAAATTAAAATAACAACCATATAGGCATACAGATTTAATTGTCGATAGAAATCAAAGTCTCAAGAATCTACTTGTTTAGCACATATTCAAATCATGTTCAGTTTTCTTTAAACATTTACACTCTTCAGAGGAGTGGAAGAGTTGCAAGGAGCAGGCCACATCAGCTCCTTATAATTCACACACCAATAGGTTCAGTTGCTTTGGTCAGCCACGCCATCTCACTTTCACTCATAAATGGAGCCAGAATATCCTTACATCTCGAATGGTAAGTGTTTAGCCAATCTATCTCATCCGGCATCAATAGGCTCAAGTCGATCATCTTTCTCTGATATGGTGCCTAGATGTCACAAGGTCATGACAATAAGTAACAAAACTAACATTTGCCATCTTATTCCCCACATGAATTTTGGTATGTAAATCGCATGCTTACCCAAGTTATATGCTCGAAGGATAAGTAGCCCTTGTCTCCAAAATTAAACTTTGTGTCAGCCTCCTTTACTATCAGCACGTTCTCCAATCTTATGCCAAAGCTTCCATCTTCATAGTATCCAGGTTCTGGGAAATGTAACAATTGAAAGACAATTAAGACAAAAGTAGATAACTAATCACCGCAGAACTCTCAAAAAGTTGCAAATTAAACGAGCCCCAGTATAACTACAATATTGAGATGTCAAGTTGAAGAAACCAAAGCATTCATTGCATATGCATGTTTAGACTTGGAAGTACATCTCAATGACTATAAATGCAAAAAAGGTTTAAATCCAGCAATTGGTTGGGTGTATGTGCAATTTTTCACACTGTCAACTGGAAAGGAAAAAACAAGGCAAATGATTGATACTGACCATCTGTTACCGTCATGGAAGCTTGTAGTGGTACATTACGAGCCTGTGGCCTAAAACTAATCAAATGAGGCCCTGCTCAGAAACACGCATAAAGAAAAAAAACATAAATTACTCACGTATTATCACTATAACAACAAAAGACGAGCAGTTGAATTTTATCCATACCTTCATGAACATTCAAGTAAGACCCAATTCCATGACCAGTACCATGCCGATAATCAAGGCCATCCTTCCACAAAGGAACTCGAGCAAGAATATCAAGGGCATGACCTGCAAAAAGAAAAGGCAACTGATCAACAAAGCTCCTCTGTATATAGCTTACAGGTGAAGGAAAGTTGAAAAATTAAAGTACCATTGGTGCCATTAGGGAATCTTGCATTGTCAAGGGCAATATGACCTTTGAGAACCTGGATAAGTTGACATGTTTTGTGTCAACTCAAATAGGTCCAGAAAAAGATACAAAACAAACAGAGAAATCAGAAATATTTCTGAAAAGACCTCACCTGTCCAGTCCACCAATAGCTTCAATTTATTTAAACAAAGATAACAGAAATAGCAAATAATGAATTATTACCAACATTTACAGGACACCAAACTCAAATTTAGCAGCTAATGGGTTGTGAAAAGCAACTGATTCCACCTACCGCAGTATAGCATGCTTTCTCATGTGCTGAAGGTTGTCCAAAGTGGACTGTTCGAGTGATATCAGTTGTTCCATCCAGGTACTTCATTCATTCAGTCATCAATAACAGAAGAAAGGTCATTAGTCCACAAGCAGTAGGAATAAATTAAGCTCAACGGCAGTTTTGCCCACATGTGCAAGTAAAGTCTGTAACAAACCTGTGCTCCTGAATCAAACAGGTAGATATTGTCTGGATTAAGGTCGGCACATGTTTCAACCTGTGGGGCATAATGCATAATTGCTGCATTTGGACCAACTGAGGAAATTGTGGGAAAACTCAAGCCTCTAAAATGCTGCAATGACACGCAATAAACACAATCATATTTCAGATAATCCAAATAAAAGAGGAAGAAGTAAATCAATTGAACTTAAAAGTTCAATTGAGTCTTGGTGCACCCAAAGATCTGGCAAATCATCTGCACTTCAGTTACATGTTATCAAGATAGTTTCTATTTCAGAATAAACAAAATCCCAGAAAATAAAATGAAATCAACTTGGCCAAATTACTTGTGAAGTATTATATTATAAGGCCTAGTTAATGCAAAAATTTTCAACAGAACTGCAGCTTTTGATTACCTCTTTTGAGGCTCGAAAACTCTCTAGCTTATCACTCACACTGACCTCTGTCAGTTTCTTGCTTTCCCTGCCACAACATATTCCAGTTGCATTAAAAACAAAAAGCGTACATGTGAATCCCAAGTTTTGGACTAGATTTCATGTTTTGCAAGTAACATGTATCTGGAACAGAGTGAAAGTCAGGGCCCAAAGATGAATGTGCACATGTTCTCCATTAAGCTAGGTCCTCAACAAAATAAAAGGGAAGATTACAGACATGCACACAAATAAAACAACGGAGAAGGAAGAATTAAAGAAAAATGAACTCATCAAATGCAGATCTCCACCAAGATTGGGTCCAATTAGGGATTGATGACCAAAAAGGGTACCAAGTCACCTTTATAGGTGTGCGCAGAAGAACGATAAAATAAAGCAAAATAAATTCAGCATAACAGCAAAATTTTCTTGCAAGCAAAATTTCAGCTACTTGCAACTCAAAATTTCAGTTACTTGCAACTCAAAAAATAATTGACGTGCTTGATACTATGTGGCCTTAATATCACAAACTTATTCAAGCTACTAATTTGTTTTCAAGAGACTCAGTCAAACAAACCCCTATTAAACACAGTTTGATAGTTCCAAAAAGCATGATATGTGAGACTTATGGCCTTTGATCATGATCTCCAACAGCTGGGCAGGATCCACTTGGATTTTCTACTAGAAATTAGACATCTGGTGGGATTGTAAAGTCTAGTTAATAGCATGCCAGATACAATCCTACACAGTGAAGTTGCTACATTAATGTAAAATCAAGTTCCAGGCGTAAAAACTCCGGTTTCCTAGCTTCATCATTATCACCTAGAGGTATAAACCATAGCCAAAAACGATCACCGTCTAAGATAGATAAATTTACAAGTTGTTTTTCTTGTTTGATGTCTCAACCTCCAAGAAGTAACCTGAAGCACCATATACCTCTTGCATCTGCACATACAGAAACAAAGATTCACATCAAGCCTGAAGCAGAAGATTGTTCAGTAAAATGTCAGTTGAACAAATTATTGAACAAGGAAAGCTTTGCAAGCTCCGTTATCTTTTTAAAACTATTCTGAATGTCAAAGTATACCTGCTTATCCAACCAGACAAGATATTGCACAACAGCAGCACCATCTCGAATGTGAGCCTTCTTTAATCCATCTAACTCAACAGGATTCTACAACCAGAGATAAGTTTGTCAAGAAAAAAAAAACCAGTGAGATTTTATTGCAACAGGCAATGGAATTAAGCAACAAGATAGTGTCAACAGACAACACTAAGAAATATGTACATATATAAAATGTCATTAAAATTTTCAAAAACTACCTTTATAGCTTTAGCAAGTGCCAAAGGTGACTGCTGAAGCAGCACCTTACCAGAATTCAATTTAGAATATAAAGCATAGCAACATGAACCAGGGTCAACCCATATAAGATCAATGTTCGCACTGCAATTAATGTCCTCTGCAACTTCTCCATCGATCTTTATATCCTTTAGAACATCAGTATCAGTTGCTTTTGCCAAATCGAGTTGACTTGAAGCAAGTAAGTGCACATCAGAGCTAACTGCAGCGTAATCGCGTACTTCAATTCCATTATCTTCCAAGTAGGAGCTCACCTGCATAAAATATTCATTAGTTATACAACATCATCCAACTAAGCAGAGTTGTGGTTTATTCTGATCACAAATTATGTGAGAACAACAGTTCAATTTAAAATCATGTGTTTTTTCATTACTTAGCATATTGGAGAGCACTAACTTACTGAAATGCCCTTCATAAAGAAAAATACGTAGAACCAAATATGTCTAGATTTAATAAAAAGGATATCTTCATTATCTGAAAAGGCATTGAATAATAAACTACATATATGTTTTAGCATTTTAGAAAAAGCCAATGTGGACCCATGATAGATGATTTCCAAAACTCAAGAACGTAGGAATGTACCTCATTAGAAACTTTCCTTTTGTCCACATAGATGAAAGCTGAATTGGTTGTTACTATAGCAAATGCATGAACAACTGGACAGTATGAGACATCAGTCCCACGGATGTTATACAGCCAAGCAACCTGAACAGAGAAAATTACTGTAAAATATTTGTAGGTACATCAACATGTGCTAAAATTCAAGACATTAAAAGAACATACAAGCTAATGAGTCAAGGATGCAAAGAAAATCCACCTCATCAAGGGTCGTAATAATTATACCATGAGCTTTCTCATGTTTGAGTTTTTCCCTCAGACTTTTCAATTTCTCGCCCACAGAACGACCAGTAAATTCTATAGGATGGACAGCAACTGGATTTATTTCTGCCGGCGGCCTGTTTTTCCAGACCTCATCCACCAAATTGGTTGTGGTCTGAACCAATTTCTGTTGTTTCTTAGCAAAAGCACGTTCCCATCTTTGTGCAGTGTCTACTGAAACACACCATGGATCAACCCCAATGGCTGCATCCGCTTGTAGATTCTAATAAACAAAATTTCAATTTTGCTTAATCCAACAAGAAGCATTGATAACATACAGTAAAAAAGATTAGAATAGTCAGATATGAGTAGTAAATGGTACTTGAAAAATAATCTGGCAAAACTATTAAGAGAATCAGTTCAGGAAATTATTAACTAAAAAATAATTGGCCAATTGAAATAAAATAACAAGGCATTACAGGTATAATGTCAAGAAAAAGCATTTCTTTCCATCATAAAATTAAGTGTGGAAAGGGGTGTCAACAACACAAATCTTTTGATACAAAAGCAAGCAACACTAAAATAGCAACTCACATCAGCCATCCATGTATCAACAGGCGGGTCCTCTCCTATACGCATCAGTATCCATTGCTTGCTAAGCTGTTGGGTTGCCTGCAAAAAATACCGCCCATCCGTCCACAAACGTGCATCATTCATTGTGATAAGTGCCAAACCTGAGAATTAAATAAATGAGACCAAAAAACAAAAGCAACAGATAGTTTAGAAAGTCAACACTAAACTGTAACATGAACATTAAATTCATACGCTGAAATTCACCATACAATTCAGAATATAAAGCGGGCAGTTCATAATTATTAGTTCAAAATGTGAAATGTAAACAAACTTAATTGATTCCTTAAGCAAGATCATTGTTAAAACTCTTAAAAAGGAGCATCCTTGCACAAGATGTTTTAAAATCGCTTAATCCATAAAAGTACAAAATTAGATGAAAGCGGACAGCAATTGAAGTAAAACCCTTGAAACCAACCAGCACTTCCAGTGAATCCAGAGACGAATTCGCGACGCTTGTCCCTTGCAGACACATACTCACTCTGCAACAAAAACAACAACAACACAACACACATCATCAACTCCCTTAACCACCCAATCCAGGAAATGACAAAAATGCAATCTCTTTATAGACTGCGAACAAAAATAGTTAACCCAAATCAAAAAATCATTGAAAATTCAAATCCCAACGACACGATTCAACAGAAGGCGAACCTGATGATAGTCCTCAGAAGGAACAATCAAAGCATCCAGAGGAGGAGTGTAGGAAGCCATTACAGACCTCAAAGAAGAGAGGACGTCCGCCATGATGAGGGCTATTAACTCTTTTTCTCTCAATCCGATAGGTTCGCTTCAATATTCTCAGATACTTGGGAGTTTGGGTGAGTGTAAAGAGGAAACGCAGTTACAGCAGAGTTGATACTGCGTGGATGTTATCTATTATGATTTATACAGGTAAATGAACCAAATATATTTTTGAATCAGATCGTATAGTTATTGAAATAATAACGACGTCGTTGCCTTAGAAAATATCGGAACTCACATCAGTTTTGACTTAGACCTGATCTGTAAATTGGGCCAATATCTTGGCCCATGGGTCCCATGCTATCCCTAAATATGCTTCTTGTTTTCTGCTTTGATTTCCGATTCTATTCTCCCCTTTCTGTTTCGCCTTTAATTGGCCTTTAATTGTTGGCGAATCAAGGTACGCTTCTTTTCTGCATTTATATATTCGGTCTTTATCCTCATATTTGTGATTATTTGGCTGAGCTTTTGGGGAGTCAATAAATACGTTTTTCATCATAAATTTTTTTAATATTGCATTCTATATTCTATTCCGTTAATAAACTCCCTCTAAATATATCGAGAGCTGCTCCTCGTCCTCCTTCCAATACTCCTAATGACCAGCCCTGTTCTAAAACAATTACAGGTTGGAGACGCAGGCATGTATATCTACGCAGCACTTTGCACGGTCTACGCTTTCTATACGCTTTCAGAGTACCTAGAAACGGGATTATCTGCACGAGAATGGTGGAACAACCAGAGAATGGGAAGGATAAATGCAGCGAATGCCTGGTTTTTCGGATTGGTTAGCGTGGTATTAAAGATTCTGGGAATAGCAGAGCCAGGATTTGAAGTGACGCAGAAGAACGAACGTAGTTCCGATATTAGTGATGTGGATGCTGGTAGGGGTAAGTTCTACTTCAACGAGTCACCCATATTTCTTCCTGGAACAACTCTTGTGCTGGTTCACTTCACCGCAATGGCCGTGGGCTTAACGAGGATGCAGCCAATGTTACAGGGCGGGGATCGCACTGGCTTGGGAGAGTGGGTGTTTACCGTGATGGTGATGATTTGCTTTTGGCCATTTGTGAGAGGGTTGTTCCGGAGAGGAAAATATGGAATTCCCATGTCTACCATATACATGTCTGCTGTACTTACGTTCATCTTCGTGCATCTTTCCAAGGCTTCCATTGGCTGGCTGAGACTATGAAACAAACACAGGAAGAAGATTATGATTTGTGAACGTTGCCTTCCTTTCTAATTTCACAGATTTCTTGCGTTTCTGTTTGTTTGTATGTTGAATGTAGTAAGAGAAAGCAAACAAAAATATATTATTTTTCCAATCCTCTCTGTATTATGGTTTGCCAAAAACTCTATGCATCTTTGTATAGCATAGTCGGACTAATTTGAATGAACTCTATGAATATCTATACAAAATTTACAAATTACTAATATATTGTTTGATGATAACAATATAAATATTATTAAAGAAAGCTTACTAATTTGATTCATAACTTATCATATTCAAGTATCTTATTATATTAAAAAGTATATTAACATTTAAAATAATAATCAAATATTAAATATTAAAAAATTCTATTAAGTAATATTTTAAGGATAATTATAACTACAAGAAAAGTGAAACATTTGTATTTATCTACCTATATTCATACTTTGTTTTATATCGGTTACTTTTGTCATATTGAAAGAAATATACTCTTTTCA
>JANKYF010000224.1:50331167-50342054 GCA_029829435.1 Erythroxylum hondense | reverse complement strand
AGAACATTGGAAATAATTTTCAATTAGATTTGAAATTTTTTTCAATTTAAATTAAATTTCTATTTGGAATAGGAATTTTATTCATTTGGGAGTCAATGAGTTTAATCTAATTTTATTTTTCCAAAAAGTTAAAAAATATTATTTTAGATTATAAAGATCAATAACTAGAATCAAATGAAGTTTGCTATTTTATAAATATAATTTGATTATAAATGCATAAGTTGAATGTTTGAATATATGTTTGATATATTATGCATGCTAAATTGTATATTTTATATGTATGATACTTTACATGCAATTTTTTGTTTAATGAGATGAACACAATTAAATCTCTCATTAAAATATTAAGTTCACGTTGACAATGTGATTGTTGCCTTCTACTGATGTATGAATAAACCATAATTTTATTTATTGTTAGGCTTATTAAGCAAACTCATCAAGATCACTTTAACTCAAATACGTTTAGTCTTACTAAATTTGAATGAGATCCTAGTCTACTGGAAAGATTGGAATAATCTTCTCGAATATTAGTGAGCGCTATTATTTTGAATAAAATAGTGTAAGTAATCAAATACATGATTAAAGTTCTAATCTCATTTGGTAGTTATGACATATAATCAAATACTTCATTTTCTTACAAATATATTTTTGTTTTAAATGGAATTTATTTTGTTTAGTGTAGTTAAAAGTAAGAGTTAGTGAACCGAATTTCTTAGACATAAGTTTATGTTAGATAGAAAAGTTGTACGTCCATTATGCGATTTTTTTATTAATCCTTGATGAAGAATTGGTGTTAAGTTTTGGAGATATGTTAAAATCATATAGATGACAAAATGGATTGATATTTTGAGTTGAATAATGTCTCATAAACTTTGATGACAACATATAAGATATATGCCAGTATCATGATAGTAAGGCATAAGAGGTTGCATGAAGTAGAGTTGAAAGGTATAGTACTATGATGAAATTGTTTCACTCAATTTAGCCTACTAAAAGGATAAACATGGAAATCAATTAAAGGCTTTGCTATAAAACGATAATAGTTATCATTAGAAGAAATGATTGCACGACTTTTCTTTCCTATATGAAATATGATAAAGATCATATATATTTTTTATTTATGTTCAAGAGTATTTGATACTAAACTTATATTCAACATTACTATAATGTTCAAGGCATAATAAGAAATATATTGTTGAGTAAAAGTAGTCGATGCAAGTTTATAGTTTGTATGTAATGGATCAAAGGAGACTTATTCTTAATATAAATGATAAGAATGCAAAGTCAGATAATCGAGACAATTCTTTCATGTCATATAGGTTAAATCAACATAATAAGAATTATAAAATTACATTTAAGAATATATGTATCCTTTTGATTATAAATTGTATAAAACTTGTGAAATTTGTTAAGTTGAACAATAATCAAATCAACTTTTGGTGAAAGGATGATGATGGTATTGAATTGTTACATTTATATATGTGATGTATTAGATGGAATAATAATTCATAAACAGATGATTCTTATAATTCATTAATATTACTAATGATTTTGTATGATACATTTGTATAAAATACATGAAATATTGATTTAAAAACTAAATTAAGCATTAAGAATGTTGAAGCATTTCAATAAAATAGATATGGTGATTTTTAAAATTTTTTGGTTATCTATAAGGAATGAGATTCTCTTATGAATATCTCCACAACAAAATTCATAAGAGTATGGTTTTATGTATGGGGGAATATATATTATGAGATATTGTATAATGCAATATTTATTTATTCTGCAACGATACAATGACTTACATTTAGTCATTCCAATAAGATCATTTAACAAGATTTCATATTAGATATGGAATGTTATGACTTTGAAATAGTCAAATTTAATGATTTAGGAATGTGATGCTTAGTTGAAGTATGCATTATCTACTAAGTTTAGAACTACATTCAATAACAGAAGGTTAAAAGAGATCCAAAAGGTTAGATATAATTTTAGAGACCTTTTGAACAAATTGTTTTTTTTTTAATGTAATCTTATAGCATAATGGTTCTCAGTATAAGTAGCAGGAGTAAAATGAAATTTAAAAAGTTCAAATCTCATAACAATACATCTAATTAGAACTAGTGCTTTTATTAATACATTTGAAATATACGAGACATTGAAAAATTTACTTTCATGATGAATTCAAAAACTTTGTTTTAGATATGATTGTGAATTTATCATGTCTAAAGAAGGTCAGTGGGAGTATAATTTTCCTCTTCAGTGGGAGTATGCAGATACATATAAGTTATAGAGAACAACAATTCTAATTTTCATTTTTTTGAAAATATAATTGTCTAGTAACAACTCTTGTTGGTTATGAAAAGGTAAAAACTTAATTATGAGAATTAAATGTATAGAGATAGACTGGAAGTTGTTTATCTATTGTAAGTCCAAGTACATAGATAATGCACTAAAGATGTTTAACATTTGAGATATCTGATACTTGTGAAATATTAAAGATGTAACATCCCATTATCCATATTAAGGCCTGAATAGTGTATATATGAGTTTGGTGAGAAGATAAAAAGTGCATTTCATGTTCATGCATAATTTTGCATACACATACACTTGAATATTGAATTTTTGCACATTAAAATGATTGTAAATGCATTCATTGACATTTTTTTTTGGGTATAATTGATTTATAAATGTGATTTTATTGAGAATTGTGGTTTTTATATGTTGAAAATTTATTTGGAGAGTGTAAATTGTTGGAATAGAATTTTTGATGAAATTTAGGAAAATTTCTAAAATTTTGGGTATTTCTGGACTAGAAAAATGTCAAGTGACAAGTTAAATGTTAAATGACATTAGAAATTATTGACAAGTGACATTAAGGTTTATTGACAATGCCATTGAAAATTAGTTACAATTGGAGAAAAATTGGAATTGGTTAGACTAGTTAAATAAGAAATTAGTTTAAAGCCTTTGAAATTACGCAAGTGATAAGTGTCACTTGCGAAGCAATTCTTAAAGCCACGTTTCTTTTAATTTGAAAGATCAAGGTATCTTCTTCTTCATGACTTTCTCCATTTTCGTCAAGCTTCTTCACCTTCTTCATAAGTTTTGTTGCCAACCTTCTCTAACGTTGAACCTAACTCTCTCATCTTTCCCTTTCTACTCTCATCTTGTTGTTTCTTTCATTTGCCCCTAGAAAACCTAACCTAATCCACCTTTAAGATGATGTACGTAGGTGGCATGAGAAGTTAGGGCTTCTTGATATTTTGAAAAATTTGGAGTTTTAGCAAGTAAGTATCATGTGAATCCTTATGAGTTGTTGGTAGATGAGATAAATAGATTAATTGACATTACATGATCATGAGAAAATGGTCAATTTTCACATACACAGTGGATATAGAATGTGAATATTAATGTCTTTTTGTGTGTTTTGATGGTTAATATGTCATGAGATAGTGTTGAAATCATTTTTGAGTTTGAAAGATCAATGAAATATGAACAAAAAGAGTGCAGAAATTTTTTGGAGAAAAGTTGATATGTATGCTTTTTTCATTTTTACTGTATTTACATGAATTTTTGGTTGTTTTTAGAAATGAACTCAAATAAGTTTAGAGTTAAGAAAAAGGTATAAGGTGAAGTCATGATATAGAGAGGATTATAATAATAAGTTTAAGATAAAGTGATAGTGTTGAAAGAAGATGAAAAAGTGCAGCAGAAAAATGAAAAAAAGTGCAGCAGAAAATTAAAGAAGTGCAGAAAATCATGCATGAATGATATTCTATTTTTGATGTCTGTGTTTATTCATGGATTTTGATTTGTTTGTGATCAAGTTGAGCTGAAATTGAAGTGATAATGAAGGTGAAAAATGAAATAGAAAATGTGCAGTAAGTGTGATAATTTGAGTAAAATGAATATTAGTGAAGTAGACAAAATTGCAGAAAAATGTGATATAAAAAGTGTAGAAACAAGTTCTATTTTTGAGTTATAATCAATCATGAAATTGTGAATTGTATATAGAGAATACTGAACTGAAAGTTGAGGTATAACAGAATGATCAACTTGAAATGATAGAATTTTGGCAATGTAGTGTGTTGGAGTATGTTATATGTTATGTTTTACTAAAAGTGCATTTGTATTTGGGCCATACCTTAATCTATGAATATTAAAATTACATGAATTTTAATCTAAATGAAACTAGAGACATACGACTACAATTTGTAAGAAGAAATTGAATTTGAATTATGTCATTAAGGGTCTTGAAATTTAACTTGCACTTCAGTTTTGGTTTAGGCTACAACACTACCGTGACAAAAATCATATCCTGTTGTTATCGAATAAATTGTATTGATGTAGGTCAAATCAAACAAAGTCGTATTCACAAAATTTTAGGTTATTCTCTTTGCTTTTAATAGGAATAAAGTTTGTATTTTTTAGATATTGGAATTGAGAGTATGAATTGTACAACTTTGAGCGCATGCTCATACACTAGCCAAAATTTTGATTGTACTCAGTCTGAAGTATTTTGAGTATAAATTTTAGCATACTAAACCAAATTGTATGATATTGGTATCATTAGAAACTTAAGACATAGAAGAAAATTGTTCTAGAAGGAAATGTGGCCAGACATGGCCAGACATTTGTGACATGTGTAAATGTATATTTTGCATGCTATAGAGAAGCATTTGGAACGCCAACATCCAGACATTTCCAAGACTTCAAGGCAATAGCTTCTGGAGTCATTTGTGAGTAACCTACACGGCTTCATTTAATTGTTTTATTTGTTATAAATTATGTTTTGAGTTATCTTTGAATATGGACTTGATTGTGCTGATTCCGGACACTAAAGATCTGAGACTTCTGGCACTTGAATGTGATAGTTGAAGTGTTCCTTGTATATGAATGTGAAAATATAAGTGTTACTCAACATGATTGTTGAATGTCGGATCAAGATCCGATGATAAATGTGAATAAGGCTATGAATGTGATTGATTGAAATGATAATTGATTGAATATGTGTGATGCATTTTATTACATGCATGATCAGATAATGAGAATTGTGACTTGAGTTACCATAAAAATGAACTTAAAGCTCAGAATGTGATTAAGAGTCGAAGGCTTGCTATGTATAATGAGCCCTGTATCCCCAAAAGATAAGGGATTGTATCAGTGAGCCCGGTATCCACAATAGATACGGGACAGTTTAGGCACTCATTCACAACAATGTAATAATCGAAAGTGAGTCTCATAAGCACTGATATACGTTTAATATGTGTGTTTGACTGACTGCAATATATTGTGGACATGTATTTGAATGAGAGTGGATATGTGAAGTAAATGATATGTGATGCTATATGCTAAATAAAAATATGTGAACTATGTGTTTACATGTGTTGATGTATTATATGAATTGAGTGAACCATCGAGGATGGTTACCTCACTGAGTTTGCAAAACTCACCAAAACTGCAATGTTGGTTTTTCAGGACCGAGAGAGGACATTAGCGATAGAGAGACTCTACATGAAGCATAATTCTTGTACTTTTGGGAAGAAGAAAGAGCTTAAAGGTCGGTCAGCTGAGACTGAAGGATTAGATAGAAATTTTTATATAATTCCTCTTTCTTGTAGTGTGTTTTGTATTAGGTTTTGGGATGATGTACATATTCGGATGGTTCGTAAAGCTACAATGTACATATTTGGTTTTTATGAAATGAAAGGAGGAACTCAGTTGGTTTTAAAATGTTGTGTCTTTTCTTTATGATACCTTATAAGAGATTATAAATGATGATACCATGATTAAGTGATTGTAGTGGCTGCTCTAATGTCCCATTATTATAGGTTATGTGTTGGAATGTCCTTAGGGTGTTCCGGTATGTACTCTATAGTAGTGGGGTGTTACATTGGTTGGTATCAGACCATGGTTAGCATCCATAGGGACATATAGGAATATTAAACATGAAATATCATGAGAAATGTGGATAATAATTGAAGTTGTCTATTATAGGTCATCCATCGTAGGTGATCAAATAGGACAATCAGCTGATCTAGAATCAGTAGGAGCCAATAGGGAGTCCTCTGTACCTCCACCTGAGATAATGTCTCCTAGAATTCTCGAGAGAAGTGAGAGGAGGTACGATAGGTTGCGAAAGTAGGAGACTTTGGAATTATATGGAAATACAGACCCTACAGAGGTCGAGAGATGACTAGAAAGAATAGAGAGAGTTTTTAACTAGATGGACTGTGAGTCGAACGAGAAGTTCGATTATGCGGTATCTTTATTGCAAGGCCCAGCATATCAATGGTGGAAAACTATTCCTGACAATACCAACAGGCCTTACAATCTAAAGTGGGAAGACTTCCTGAGGGTCTTTATGAGAATTACATGCCCAAGATCTACCTGGACAAAAAGATGAAATATTTTTTGAATCTAAAGCAAGGTAGATTATCGGTAGCTGAGTATGAGATTAAGTTTAATGAGTTGATGGGGTATGCTATTGCCTTGATTTCTAATGAAGAAGATAAGTGTAGAAGATTTGAAGATGGGCTGAACATGGAGATCAAGACAAGGCTAACAATCACTAACCTGAGTAGTTTTATTGAGTTAAGGGCTGCCTTGTTCAGAATTGAGCAGCTATTGAGCGAGGGATAAACAGAGTATGGGTAAGGGTCAAGAATGAAGAGGCCTAGTAAATTTTAGATTGGTTTTTACAGGAGGTTTAGTAAGCACCAGAATAAATCCTTTCGACCACCGACTAGATAAAGACAGTCAGGATTCAGACAGAAGGGTAGCTTTGTACAGTCTGACAGTGGAAGAGGTGCAGTGTCAGGTTAGTTACCAAGTTGTGAGCATTGTGAAAAGAAGAACGATGGTGAGTGCTAGAGACTGTCTGGAGCTTACCTCAGATGCGACTCTTTTGATCATCAAATTAGAAATTGTCCTGCTACTATTGGAGCCAAGTCTAGTAATAGAGGAGGATCAGTGAGTGAAGTTACTATCCAGTAGAGCTAAGCTAGGGGTTTTGGACAGAGAGGCCGTGATTGAGGCAGAGTAAGTTTGGGAAGTTCTATTGTCAGGACTGAAGTATGGAGCAACTGACCGCAGTCCCAAATCAAAGTGTATGTTATGACCAGAAAGGAGGCTCAGGATTCTACAGATGTCATTGCAGGTGTACTACTTATTTTTGATTATGAAGCATTTGCATTACTAGATCTTGGATCTACGCATTCTTTTGTTGCACTACATCTGGCATTTAGGTTGCATTGTGATAGAGAGCTATTACAATATAGATTAGATGTGAGTACACCGATAGATAGTACCACAGTTATAGGAGAAGTCTATAAGAGATGCTTGATTCAAATTGATCAGGTAGAATTAGAGGCAGACTTGATCATATTACAGTTGAGGGAGATAGATATTATCCTAGATGCGGATTGGCTCACTGCTCATGGGGCTATCATAAACTGCTAGACTAAGGAAGTGGTATTAAAATCTCCTAATCAGCTGAGAGCAGTTTTCAGAGGTATTAGTTAAGCAGTGCTCACCAGGTTGTTCTCATCTATAAGTGCTTTAAGGTTGATGCAAGGGGGATGTGAGGCTTAGTTGGTCCACGTTATAGTTACTCGAGTTGAGTGGAATGTACAGGTCATTCCTGTTAGGAAATTCCTGGATGTGTTTCCTGTTGAGTTGTCTAGTTTACCTCCAGATCAAGAAACGGAGTTCACGATCGACTTGGTTCCTTGTGTTGCTCATATATTTATTGCTCCATAGAGGATGACACCTATGGAACTAAAAGAATTGAAGGCTCAGTTATAGGAGTTGCTGGAAAAGAATTTTATTAGACCTAGTGTATCACCATAGGGAGCTCCAGTGTTATTTGTGAAGAAGAAAGATAGAACTTTGAGACTGTGTATCTATTATAGGCAATTGAATTAGGTGACAGCAAAGAATAAGTACCCATTGCCTAGAATTGATGATTTGCTTGATTAGTTGCAAGGAGCTTAGTTGTTCACTAAGTTGGATTTGAGATCTGGGTACTATCAATTAAAGATAACAGAATTTGATGTATCAAAAAATGCGCTCAGGATCAGGTATAGGCATTTTGAGTTCTTAGTAATGCCGCTTGGGTTAACTAATGCCCTAGTTGTATTTATGTCTTTGATGAATAAGGCGTTTTAGCCCTACCTAGATCGATTTGTGATTGTGTTTATTGATGGCATCCTAATGTATTCAAAGAGTAGAAAAGAACATGCTGAGCATCTGAGAGTGATCTTACATATTATGAGGGAGAAACAGTTGTATGTCAAGTTTAGTAAGTGTAAATTTTGGCTAGATCAAGTAGTGTTTCTGGGTCATATAGTGACTGGACAAGGCATACGAGTGGATCTAAAGAAGATAGAGGCAGTAATGAATTGGGAAGCTCTGAGGATTGTATCAATAATATGAAGTTTCCTAGGATTGACCGAATATTACCAAAGGTTTGTTGAGGGGTTCTCGTTGATCTCAACCCCTCTGATAAAACTTCTGAGGAAGAATGTAGTTTTTAAATGGAATGATGAATGTCAAAAGAGTTTTGAGGAGTTGAAGCATCGGTTGACTACGATACTGGTGTTAACTATTCCACCGAGAACTGGAGGATTTGTAGTATACAGTGATGCTTCACATCAAGGATTAGGATGTGTATTGATTTAGTATGGCAAGGTGATAGCCTATGCATCGAGACAACTAAAGTTTCACGAGAGTAATTATCCAATACATGATTTAGAGCTTGCTATAGTTGTTTTTGCTGTAAAGATATGAAGACATTATTTGTACGGAGAGACATTCCAGATATACACTGATCATAAGAGTTTAAGGTATCTGTTGAGTCAGAAGGAATTGAACATGAGACAGAGGAGATGGGTAGAGTTATTGAAAGACATGACTGTACGATTGAGTATCACGCAGGGAAAGCTAATGTAGTGGCTGATGCTTTAAGTAGAAAGTCTAATAGCAATGTATCTTATATTCAGGCATCGAGGTTACCGAGCCTAATTTAGTTGAGAGCTCTGAACGTGGAGTTGAATCTGGACCAGGATGATGCATTAATTGCTACATTTAAGCCAAGATTGATGTGGCATGATAGAATAAGAAAGGTACAGAGAAAAGATCTCGATATGGTGAAGCTTATTGAGAAATTGAAGATGAATCTAGATTCTGAGTTTGAAATGAAAGATGAGACACTGTGGTTAAAGCAAAGGCTATGTGTGCCCAGCTTGGATGAGCTGAGAAAGGAAATTTTAGAGGAAGCTCATGTGGCCGCTTATGCTATGCATCATGGTACCACCAATACGTATAACACGCTAAAGCAACATTTCTGGTAGCCTGGAATGAAGAAGCAAGTAGCGGAATATGTTTCTAAGTGTATAACATGCCAGCAGGTTAAATGTTGGGACCCGATCTAGGAACTGGACCCCAACCGGAAAACGGAAAGAAGAGACGAATCGAAAAGAGAAACAAAACTTAACAAAGCAGATCCGACATCCGAAGCGTGAACATAGAAAAATAGCGTGTTGGAAACCCTAAGACATCTTATCTAAGCTGATCAAAACCAGTATATATTTTTTCATTCTTTTCATCTTTAATCAACCTTGTACAAAGTAAAGACTTCATCAATTTGGAATTCACAAATTCCATAACCTAAATTTTCTATCCGTCAATTACGAATCATAAGTATCAATCTAAACAAAATCTTGTTTCTTTCTTTTGCCATAAATACTAACATATGTCAACATAATCACAAATCATACACACATTCTTTATTTAACAAAATTTCGGCAGCATAACGACTGTAATACATAAAACCCAAAACCTGCAAAGGGTTTTCAACATACTTCTATATACCAGCTCAAATCACACAATCATCAAATTCATTGGACCTCCTATTCAAAATCCCAGCAGAATCATACATAAATCTATACCTAGCACTTCAATAAGTCACAATCGTATCTCAAATCAATATCCAAAAATTCATAATTCAATCCAATTACAACTCAATCATATCCATATATCATAACCATACACAAGCTTATATCTCAAATTCAATACATAATTCCATAATTCATATACATCATGAATTTAATGCTTACAATACATTAATGGCTTTCCAAGCCATAAACAAAACTAAAACCAGAATCCAAAATACTTAAAACACAGGACAAACAAAATCGAACCCTAGCCTTGACTTTTTTTCAACTGATCTCCTGCTCAATACCTGAAGATTGGGATGAAAAGGGGTGAGCTTGACAACTCGTGGATAACATGTTTATAAATTGAAACATAAGCAAAAATCATTTTCTAATTTTTTCCATTTTATAAAAATCTCACAGTAAGAAGTTCATCGAAAGCTTATTCTTCAAACTTTTCAAAACATTATAATCAATTTCAAAATAATTTTTACGGCATAAAATCCAAAATTTATCATTTCTCAAAAACTTCAAATTCTTCACGAATCATGAACAAACTTAAAACATGAATGTATCACATGATAAAGGTATCACATTATCAACAAAAATCAAAGCACATAAAACACATCAAATTAGTTTGGGTCGGTCCAAAACGAAGCGTACTGTACATTTCCGCATAGTGGTCATGTGTAGCCGTGAACAGAACGTACTACAAATGAAAGAAGCATGAGAATTCAAGGATTTTTCCATTGTTCATAATTGTGTTATTTTATAAGTTGTGTATGAAAATTTTGGAAGAGTGAAAAGAATTAATTTTGGGTTTTTGATGACTTTGAGGGTGCTATGAAATTTATAGTAAATGAATTGCTTTAAATGGAGTTGGAAAGCAATAAATAAATAGTGAAAGTGTGAAATTTTAGGGAATTGCAAGTCTGACTTTTTGGGA
>JANKYF010000224.1:50180698-50203596 GCA_029829435.1 Erythroxylum hondense | reverse complement strand
TTTTCAATTATTTAAGAATTAATTTTCAAGTTAATTTTATTAGAAATGTTTTAGAAGTTAATTCAATTTTTTAAATTAAATCATACCCTTATTTTTTTAAATCATGTCCTTGTATGTCATTTTACATATAAACAGCCAATACCAAACAATTAATTTTACCAAACATCAAATGGCAAATAGCTAATGTAATCAGCTGATCAAACCAGCTGATAGAATCAGCTATTAGCTATCAGCTGATTGTCAAACAGGGCCTTTGTAGGTCAATTATCATACAATTTGAGAAAAACATTATAGACTAGATTAGAGGTCAATTAAGGTTCAATGAAAATGAGGATTGGAGGAAGAAAGGAAGACTGGGTTTATTTCATGTAATCATAATTGTTGGCTTTAAAAAAGTAAATATGTTTTTTATTTTAAAAAATTTTATGAGTAAAATAGAAATAAAAGATATAGTACACACCATAGAGCATATTGGTTGATTTGGCATGCTATTTATTCTCTTATGACAAGACCATCATGTCTAACTAATGGAAACCTAGCGAAGTGATATTTTAGAGTGCTAATCATTCGATTTTGCAAATGTTAAGGGATGATTTGGTACCATATATAATAACAAGAAAATTTAAAAATTTTGTAGAATATTAGAGGACAAATTGTACCTTTTTTCCAATAGCTAACTATCAACAACCCCTCCATTTGTGATAAGATGTATAAATATACATAAAACCCTGAGGCAATTTAATCTAAAAGAGACTACTATCTCTTATAACTTAAAAACTCAGTTGTTAAGATTCGTAAATAAAAATATATTTCATATGCATCTTTTTTGGAGCATGAGCACTAAAATTATTGAATGTTTATGCATTTTTACCAAAAATTATAGAAGGAACCAAAAATACCTTCCTTTCCCATTGTTTATAACAAACAACAAAAGATTGTCAAATAGTCACCAAATCTTAGTAACAAAAAGGTTCCTCCATAACTGGTATCTTAATTACCCAACAGTAGTGTTACAAAAGGCTGTATATGTACAGATCATAGGGAGAGATGAACTGTAAAAGAAGTGTCGTCAATTATAGTTGACTCATGAAGCACTAAAATTCTAGGAAATTATAACCATAGAAGTGCTAACCAGGCAAATAACTGAATACACAAAAATAAAGGAGTAAAAGTTTAGAAGGAAAGCTTACAGCAAGAGAAGAGGTAGAAGGTCGACCAAGGTTTAAAGCTTCCAATCTTTTTGTAGTTCTTCAAGTAGAAAATGTAAAAGGGAGAGGATAAGACTGACTTAGATCCCCATGATTGGGTGTTGCCATTTAAAGTCTGAATTCCGAAATGGAAGATGGAAAAAAATCAATAGTATTTATGAAAGTTAATTAGTAATTTTCTGTTTTACAATAAAATCCATGACAATTAATGAGCGGCTCACACTACAAAAATGTTCAGGTACTAAAAAGACTCATTCTGATCACCCACCCTCCTTCCAATCAGACTGTCTATGTGCACAAGTTGTGAAACTTATTCAGCATTCAATCAACGATTTGCAATAAAACGAACCTGCTTATCATGTAGTTACAGCAGATTAGCATAGCCCAGTTGATTGGATTGGACTCGATAAAATAAAATGATAATGGAAAACCCCTTTAATGGAGGAAGGCTTGGCTTAACTTTCCCCCTGTTTTTTTGGCTCAGACACGGTGTTTTAAACACTGTCAAAAAACATACCATAATTTTCCTCAGAGAAAATGAAAAGGAAAATCACATTTATTACCTACACTATATATAGACCCACCTGCCATGTGTGAGTACATGCACTTCTCTGTATCGTTCCTTCTCTGGATGATCACTGTTAGTGCAAAGATTGAAACTTTACCGTTCTCAGATTACTGAAACTCTGGAAATGCGTATCTGCAATGAAAATGATGAAGTGAATTATAAGGAGAAGTTTGTTTTCAATATTGACAAGGACTTGGTTATTGATGTTAATCAGGTGTTTGTTAGTAAAAAGATCGGTGATGGGCCAATGGCTACTGTCTTCCAAGGAGTGTATGCCCCTAAAGGACTTATCTTTCGTTGATTATTGCTTTCTGGGTTTGAACACATTGTGTGTTTGTTGTGGTTTTGTTGAATTCTCGGCCGTTCTTTGTCTGCTTAACTGTGTTCCTGCTGGTCCTTGGAATTTTGGGTTCTGTTTGTAATTGTCAATCTTTTTATAGGACCTGTGCTTCTTGCGGTTTCAAATTTTCTTGTGCTGCGGCTTAGGAATTTTCTTAGAACAGTGTTTTCATTCTTGTTATAAGGAGGTGATGCGAGAGCTAGATTCTTGTTTTGTTCTTCATTCATTTTCTTGGAAATTCTTAAACTTTCCTTTTGTTTATTTAAGATTTGGAAAGTGGTAAAGAGAAAAAGAAGTGATCTTTTGGTCTCTGTCATGAGTAGAAATTAGAAAATCAATCGAAAACTAATGTCCACTTGGAGAAGGCAGCGTCAGGGGCTTCCTCAGTTACCTACACTGTATCCAAGCCCCTTTAACAGTTTCCTCCTCAGTTACCTACACTGTATCCAAGCCCCTTTAACAGTTTCCACTTACAGCATACAACCAGTTCATTCCTTCTGCCCGTATTTCACCTTATGTATCTGTCTCTGGTAACAAAACTATTTTTGATATGGACCTTGTCATATTTGCATGCCCAGATTGTTAAATGCTAATGCAAAGAGATAGTTTGGGTGGAGATTATGTCCTATGTGGAACTATTCATAGTCTTCAATCTTTTTTTAGTTGCACTAAATCTCCATGAAGAGAATGTTTATGTTGTTGGTTTCTGCAATTATATCAGAAAATGTGGATAGTTAAATGTGTAGTCATTCATGAGGTTTGATTTAAATTGTTTGGTTACCAAATAGGCTCCATTTGTCTTTATGCAAATTATAAAGTTTGTAAAAGGTCAGCTATATTGGTGTGTCCTTTAGGCATCTTAAGAATTCTGACATTATAAATTACTGGTTAGTGAACCTTCAGTTTAATCGTAAATTGTGTGCTAAAACACGGATGAATGTTATCAAGAACCTATCCATGTTGGTGTAGATATTAATTAGCAAACTCTAGCAAACTATGTATTTCATATCTTTTAATGGTAAATAGATGCTTATAGATGGTAGATGTATCAGCTCTATTAAAGAGGTACTGCTCTGCTTTTGTTAAGTTTTTAAACCTTGTAATTCAATGCCAGTAATCATTTCATTATCTGCTCCACGACAATTTTCAAACAGTACAATGATCAGATCCCTTATCAAGCATGGCAATGACAGGTACATTTCCTTAGTTAAGATGTGCTGCCCCTTAAGGATTGTGATTCCACGTGTTCATTCGTATAGCGAGTACAGGTTGGACTGCAGTTGCATATTATGGTTATCTCAATTGGTTGGGATATATGTGTTTAGAGATGGATAATTGAAGTCAGTGTAAGATGGATGAGCATGAGATAAATCTGCTTGTATAGTTTCCTTTTAGCAATGATGGGAGCAAAGGATTGTGAATGAGGTGATTCTAGTATTTTCAATTGTTTGTAATGAATTAATTCCATTTCTTGAAAATACAGACATAAAACATACAAATAGAGATGGATGGTGGTAAATGAAT
Organism: Erythroxylum hondense; assembly: GCA_029829435.1. Classification (NCBI taxonomy): domain Eukaryota; kingdom Viridiplantae; phylum Streptophyta; class Magnoliopsida; order Malpighiales; family Erythroxylaceae; genus Erythroxylum; species Erythroxylum hondense. The sequence continues at coordinate 50,199,956 of JANKYF010000224.1, read as the reverse complement.
TATTCTCTCTCTTGGTTCTTTACTAAAATTACCATTCGTGAAGAGTAATAACGTGATGATTACCAACATCACCACTAGGTGGCAGAGCTCAATGAATGTACGAATTCTGTGACTCAGCTAATATCCCTATAAGAAATCTTGATTAATCAACTATCATGTGGGAAGGTTTTGAAGGACTTTGAAGAAGTTACATATGAGTATTAATGGTCAGGAATGATCTTTTCTTTTCAAGGGATGCTTGGCGTGGAGTAGCTCAGAATATCCATGTGTAACTTCAATGGAAGAAATATGGAAGCATTAGGGAGACTTATCTCTAATTGTTCTTGTGAAGCAAAGCGTTGTTTTTTGACATGGAAGATAAATCATAAGATATGCATGAGCCATGGGAAGCTGTCTTCCAGGAAACTGAATTTGAACGAATCTTAAAAGGTAGATTTTAATTATGCGACGAGATTCGTTATATTGTACATGGACATGAGAAGTGGCCGAATATCATCCCAGACATGAAATAGAAGAAGGGGGAAGCTAAAATGAGCTTGTCAAGGCCAGAAAGAGGCGTGACAATGTAGAAAGTAAAACTTGCTACCATTAGAACAAATTTGACTAAGGAAATCTCTAAGCTCCACCAAATTACTGAAAATCGCTTCATGTCATTTATAATCTGTGCAAGTTGACAATGTTTGTGTTTCGTGCTCTTGCAAATATTTGGTTTGCTTTGTCCTACATGATCATTCTGGAATGTGCACTAAGATATTGGTGATTTTTGGATTTTTTTTCTAGGTTTGAATCAAAGGCTGTTGCCGTGAAGGTATTAGAGCCAAGGAGGATGTCAGCTGTAACTGATAGACGCAAGGAGAGATTCGAGAAGGAGATCAACTTGCATTCGAGTTTGGATCATGAAAATATTGTCAAGGTATTTTGTTAGATGAGCTTCTGAACGCATCAACAATAATGTTCTTAGTTAATTCTCAAAAAAAAAAATTCTTAGTTGTATGAATGATTATACTTGTGGTGCCACTAGTTTGTTTAATTTTCTGCTTGCTCATACTACATTTGAAACATTAAAGGTTTTGGATTTTCTACCGTAAATTAACAGCTTTTGCTCAATAGCAATACTTGTTAAATTCAGAAATATGTGACTAGGATGGAATATTTAGTCTTCTGAGTGTACATTTCTTTTTGTTTCCATGGTGGCAGATAAAGAAATCAGACATTAAGTTGGGTCTGACTTTGTATCATACTTTCGGTTTATTGCTAAACAGATTTTTGTAAAACAGAGAAATGAGTGAGTTAGATGCCTTCGGTGAATTAGGTTGTATTGAGTTAACTTTTTGCCTTTTGGCAGATTGAGATGCGGTGGATGCATTTATATGTTCATGACAAATTATGCTTTATGGAGTCTTTGGTCAATGCATGTATTTCATTTACTTGCTTCAGCAGTGGTCTAATATGCTGATGAAGATGAATTACTCTTGATTAATTTTCTCAGTGCTCCTAATGCTGACTTGTCTTTTGCTAAACAGTTTGTTGGTGCCATTGTACATCCTGCATTGGCCTTTGTTACGGAACTCATGACAGGTGATACATTGACCAAGTACTTAATTAGCATCCGCCCACAGCTTTTAGATCTGAAGCTTGCTATAAGTTTTGCCCTGGATGTTGCACGAGCTATGAAGTATCTCCATGGAAATCACATCTTTCATCGAGACTTGAAGCCCAGTAATTCATTTGCTTTTCATCTTTAGAGCTTTCGATTAATCTATATACTATCTCTCTCTCAAGTGATTTTCGGGTTGACATGAACAGCACTTGCCCAAATTTATGATACCTACTTTGTGTCTTTCATATGCATGAAACTGATCTATCTGTTTACCAAAAGCAGCAAGAAAAATTAAGCTCACTTCTTGGCGAACTAAATTACTTTGTAAAGCTCAACTATATGAAAATGACCTTTTGTCAAGATTTCCTGATAATGTTTGGTGGAAGCCAGTCCTTCCAGAATTCAAGTTGAATCCTGGTGTATTCAACTCTATTCGGGAATTCCTGAACCCAACCTGCAACAATTTCTGGAATGGTTTAAAACTTGTTTGCTGTCAGATGATCACTGGAATGCCTTTTGTGAATATTGTAGACAATCTACTTCTTACAGAAGACAAAAGGAGGATTAAGTTGGCGGACTTTGGCATGGCGATAGAAGAATCAAGCAATGAAATGAATAGTACAGCTGGTACTTACAGGTGGATGGCGCCAGAGGTAACTGCTTTCATAATTTTGAATTACATGCCACTGGTGCCTGATTACACTTACGTTCCCTGATTACTTAAATTCAGGTGATCAGAACAGAGGACAATATAGTTGGAGAGAAGAAACGTTATGACCGCAAGGTGGACGTATATAGCTTTGCAATTGTTTTCTGGGAACTGCTAACAAACGAATTACCTTTTAACGGAAGGCATGGCTTTCAAGTAGCATATGCCAACGTAGCTCATGTATGTCCTATAAGTCCTCTTGGAGCAAAGTTTTACAGCAATGTTTCCTACTTTGTCATAAAACCTCATAACTTAAGTTGATTTCCAGACTGAGGCAGATGTTTTATGATTACTCCGTATGTGCAGAATTTAAGGCCTAGCCTGGAAAATATTCCCAATGAGTTGGCTCCGTTCCTGGAGGCTTGCTGGGCAGCGAATCCCAAAGACCGACCAGAATTTGTAGCAATAACACATTTCCTTGGAGGTTTTCTTGAAAAACTATGTATTGCAGACATGCCACCTCCCAAGTTGATGGAAGTGGCCCCACTGGACACTAGCCGAGCAACAGAGTCTTATAAGAAGAAGCGGTCAAAACATTTCTTTGACTCCATCATCAGATGCTTTATGTGAGAAGGTCGCAATTTAGGTAGGATAGTTCCATATGTGCACAGATGGTTTGACATTTTTTGGGTTTTTCCTTTGTCACACAGCTGCGAAGCTGATAGAACAGTCAACTGAGCATAGTTACAATAACGCCATAAGAACACCAACAACAATTGTACACACAGAAAATGTAGAAATTCAATTACACAGAATTTTTAGCTTTTTATCTAAAGCAGAAGGAATGACATTCCCCATGAAAGAGGAAAGTTTGGTTGAAAATTACAATAATGGATGCAAGGACGTAAAACCTTATTCTCCCTGACTCACTCTGAGGTTGTCAGATATTAACAAAACCATAACCTGTTGTCGTTGACATCCACTCAGCTTTCTCGATATATTCATTAAAATAAAATCATTCATTATCCAATAAGGTGTCAGTTCAGTTGAGTTGAGTTACATATGCAGCCCACCAATAAAAGGGCGACAGGCTCCCTCAATATTAGCACGTCTCCCAACCCAGTAAAAACCCTAATCTGACTCACCATTGGCACCCAAATCTGATCTAGTAAAAACAAAAAGCCCTCAAATTGGCTCGCTCTCGAACGCATCTTTCATCTTATGTTTGTTACTGTTGGCCGTCGGCGGAGGCGGCGGGCGGTCCAATAGGGTGTCCGCCTGTCTGTCTATCTGTAGCGAGTATGGTCGTTTGTTTAGGAGGAGTTGCATGGGCCTTTTTGGGATTTTCCTTTCTCCGTTTTAAATTCTAAGCCGTTGGATTGGATTCTTCTTACATAAATAATAGATTCCAGAGAAAAATAAAGAGAAGTACAAGTCCTCTTTGTCTTAGGACTTCCTTTTCCATAAAACCTATATCCCACTTGGACTTCCACCTCACCCACTAGCCCCCTCTCGCCACACCCCTTGTGACCAGGTAGCTTTCTCGCCCTGTCTTATTTCTTGATTGTTAAAGCTTCTTTCTTTATTGGTATCCGTCAGTTTCATTCTTAACGGAATCAATTTGCTAGTGATCTTTATTCATATACATATTTTACTTGTTCTCATACTTTCATTATCTTGTAATTTGCTTCTCTTTTTGAATTATCTTCTGCTCTACGGGTTTGAGATTCTTGTATGGTTTGGAGATTTTTCGTGGTTATTCTCGGCTTCTACATGTCTTCTCTAGTTTAAGGATGTATCATTCCGCCCGTCGATAATTTTGAGGTTATTTTCGCACAGGGGTGTATAGATACTTAGCTTCAATTATGGAATTATGCATCTTTTAGGAACTGGGTTTTGGATAATGTTTCGAGTTGTTGTTAACGTTTGAAGAAGTACGGGGTGTTGTAGCTGTAAAGGCCATGTTTAAATCACACTTGGAATGAAGTTCGTCTGTTCTTAGGAAAGGCAGATTATAGACAGCGCAATGTGGGCTGTACAATCGTCTCCAGAGAAATTGGAGCTGCTGTAGAGGTTGTCATTCTAGATTTATAATGACAATACGAAGTTTCTTGTCTTTTAGTATGTATAACTGCTTTGACGTCATTTACAGTCATCACGTTTGCAGCTTTGACGTTCTCTTAACAAGTAATTGGCCAATCACACAGGGCAAAATGGTACAAGATAATTTGTACACTAGTGATTTGCAGAAATGGGTTTAGGTTTGTGGAATTTGGGAGATTATAATTAACTCCCGAGTTTAGAATTTATCAGTGTATTGCATTGTTAAGCTTGGAAGCCCTAGAATCATGGGAATTCAATTTGAGATAATCAACGTTCAATTGGCTGAGTGTTAGATTGCACTCATTGACATACCCCAACACAGAATAGAGCAGCTATTTTGTCCACGCCTCTAATCTCGAAAATTTTAGAGATAATATTCTCTAGATTCTCATACGACGACTTTTCCTGTTTCTCTAGTGATTAGTAATCTTCTTTCAGTTTGCTGCTGAACTTTTGAAAGAGTGATCAATATATTAGTTTTCCCAAGTTCCTGTCTGCAGGTTGGAGCATCTATCTATTCTTTTTAAGGATCTGGTTGCAAGATTGTTGATGTTAGAATGGAAACTTGAGACGACATCCAATTTTTTATTGAAAATTTTATTCATAAAGAAGATGACCAAAGAGATCATGACCATATATTGGTACTTTATTGAGCATTATTCGAGTCCGGAGAATGTGTCTTAACATAAGTATGAAGATTTTGTCCTGCTCGACCAATTAGCGCAATTGAGTTTCACAAAGTTTGCCTTTAGGCTTGAGGTCAAAGTTTCAATACTGTATTGTGCCCTTAGAGATAATTGTGTCCTTGATGATGGGGAGTGAGACTGATCATATGAGTGTGACTTGACAGAATCTAGATAGATTTACCAAACTTAGTGTATCTGTTTAAGAGGTCATGGGTTTGATTTTGGAGAGTATATGCTCTGAACATAATAAGCGTTTAAGGTTACAATGAATGGCTCACATGTCCAATTTGTCCTTAAAAAATGCTGTTTGATTCAGAGATCTGTTTTGAATGTGGCTGAATTCATTTTTTGGTTCCTGTTTGCCCTAGGTTCAATGTGAAATGTGTAGTATGTAATGAAGCACTCTCTGAACAGTTCTCTCTGAGCTGATTTTTCTTTTTTCTTTTTGCCTATGATACAAGAGGAATACGACTCAACAGAGCTTTTATATGAATATAAACATGTCATATCTGCTAACAATCTTTATTTTGTTTCGGTTTTGCAGATTCTTCATAAATATTTATAGGACTACTCAGTATCTAATAGCTGTTGAGAATCAGATTACTAAGTTGATTCTTAATGGGGACAGGGGAAGAGAGTACACCAGCTAAGCCTTCCAAAACAGCAGCCTCAACTCAGGTCCTCTCTCGCTACACAAACACAAACACAAACACGCACTCAAAGACACATAGATACTTGTGTGCACACAAAAAGGGATGTACAGTATGCTAATCCCTCTCTTCATTGTTTACAGGAAATACCAGCAACAGCAACACTGTCATATCCTGATTGGTCAAACTCTATGCAGGTGTTTCTTTCATTAGATTTATAGATCAATATTCTATCTACGTGGTTTATTGTGAATGTTTACAACTGCTATTTGTTCAGGCATACTATGGCGCTGGTGCCACTCCACCTCCCTTTTTTGCCCCAACTGTTGCTTCTCCGAGTCCCCATCCCTACCTTTGGGGAAGCCAGGTACTAATTCCTTTCATTTGAGAACACCCTGGGATGTGTATAGTTGGGTATATTTTACCTTTTGATAAGGAGTTTCTCATTTGCCCTTTTATTGGTCAATATTCAGCATCCATTGATCCCACCATATGGAACCCCTGTTCCATACCCAGCTTTGTATCCTGCGGGAGTATATGCTCAGACTAATATGGCCATGGTAAATAAAATAGGAGGTTTTCTCTCTTATTGTCTTCGGACATAGATTCATTTTTACTCTGAGTTTTTAAGGGTTATTTGCCCACTTATATTCGTGCTGTTAGATTTCTTTTGTTCATTGATTGCCCAATCTCCTCTATAGACTCCAAATTCCGCTCAGGCTGGTGCAGAGTTGGTAGGGAAGGGACTAAATGGAAAAGACCGTACTTCAACCAAAAAACCGAGAGCAACTTCAGGAGGCAAGGCAGGGGAGAGTGCCAAGGTAGCTTCTGGTTCAGGAAATGATGGTGCTTCTCAAAGGTCTGTTGATCCAGGTTTATGGTTAAATTTTCTTTATCTAAAATAATGTAGCCAATCTTGTCTTTGATATTATTACATCTCTACATGCACTATTTTCTGATTATAAATATACTTGCTAACAGTGCTGATAGCGGAAGTGATGGCTCATCAGATGGAAGTGATGATAATACTAACGAACAGGTATGCATTATTGTGTCAAGCGTTATGTTCTTTTCAGTTCTCTTATTGAATCTTGACCTAATTGTTTTAGGAATTTGCTGCAAACAAGAAGGGAAGCTTTGACCAGATGCTCGCGGATGGTATGTTCTCGATCCAGTTGGTCATGTTTTTATACAAGGAAAATAGTCCTACACTGACATTCCTTTTGCAGCCAATGCACAAAATATCGCTGCTGGGGCAAATATTCAAGGTTCAGCACCTGGTAAGGCTATTGCTCCTGTGCCAGCAACTAATCTAAATATTGGGATGGACTTATGGGACTCCCCTGCAACTGCTGCATCTGGGGGGGCAAAAATGAGATCGACTGCAGTTGTCCCCGCTGGGATGCCTGAACAGTGGGTACGATTCTTGGATTTCTCCAGAGTGTGCTTTTAGTATATTGAAACAAAGAACTACTTCTATATCATGAGCAAAAGTTTCATGCTAAGTTTGACTTCATCAGTTTACACTTTCAACTGCGCATTTGGTATTCTCCTTTTGTTCTTTTGCCATCACCTCATTCTGGAAGGCAATTGATTTTTCATGTCTTTAACTGCAATGCTCCCATAAATTTTTCTACATGGAAATCTGCATGCCTACTACAGCAACCATTAGGCTCTAGAATTATGTTTCCTTCTGCTGAATTGTATGCAATCACTGATTCTGCTAGGATGAACGAGAACTGAAAAGGCAGAAGAGAAAGCAATCTAACAGGGAGTCAGCTAGACGGTCGAGACTGCGCAAACAGGTATTTTTAGCAGTTGCCCTTTTTAATCACTAAATATGACCTTGATCTGCTGCTGATTTTAGAACTAGGATCAGCTTGCTTTGTGGTTTATTTTTTCTTTTAATGGAGTGGAAGGGTGAGCGATGATAACATTTGTTTTTCTCTAATTTAGGTGGATTTTTTTCCAAACATGATTTCTATTCAATAATTCATATGTGCAAACAGTTCTAGAAAAACTTCCATGGGGCTTCGACAGATTTAAGATGCACAGATATGATCTGTGGTATGATCCTATGGCTCTTCAAGTTAGGGTTAGTGGCAGCTCAAGATATTTTTAAGAGTTTCATAGTCAATAGTGGCTAATGTGTTGCTATTTGCTTCTTCTAATAATTGGTTTGCTTTTGAAGTTTTGAGTATGTTGTCCCGCCAATCTTTTTTATTAGACGCATGAATCAATGGGTTTAATTGATTTGTCCTTGCCAGGCTGAGTGTGAAGAGCTACAAGCCAGGGTGGAGAATTTGTCCAATGACAACAGCAATCTCATAGATGAACTAAAAAGGCTATCTGATGAATGCGAAAAACTTGGATCGGAAAATGATTCAATTAAGGTTTGCTCGGGTCCTGGATCCTTTATTGATTGATGCTAAATAACAGCAAAGTGATCTGAAGCTTTTGCTTAATGTTATCTAGGAGACACAGAAACTAAATATCAACTTCCATTTTGTTCTTATAAAACAGGAAGAATTGACTCGATTATACGGAGCAGATGCCATAGGTGACCTTGAACAGAATAATTCTTCATCGGCTCTTCAATCCCACGGCGAGGAAGGGAACAGTTGAAACGGAATAACGACCTGGAAAAATACATCTTAGACTCTTCCGTAAATGGTGTCCTAACTTTGATTGACCAGCAGGCATTGTTTTCTATTAACGCCTTAGTTGTAACTGAAATTTATGGAATTAACTAACTTATCAGGAGCCTATTCGAGTTTCTGTATTATTTGGTTTAGAGAGAGAGAAGCATAGCTTTTATATTTTTGTTCTTTGAGGTGCAACTTGTTATTTAGATGTTTGAACTTGAATTGGAATGAAGCAACTCTGACTGACTTTTTCATTTACGAAGTTAGTTACATTCATAAACCACTCTTCGAGCGAAAAAACTAGCGAGTTACTTTTCTATTAGTTGGACATGCGAGCGTCTGCCTTGGCCTGACGCAAAATCAATAATGCAAAGGAAAAGCGTCAATCGTCATCGTCATCTGATATTGTTGGCGAGCTGTGCTCTATTTGAGGATGTCCTGGGCGGTTTGATTTGGCCTTTGGCATTATACCAGCTGGTCCAGACACAAGAGTTGCAAAGGGGAAATAGGAAAGTTCAGCAGGAGAATTCGGTTGCTGATTATCACTACATAAACGAACAAAAGCATACAATAATAAACCTCATCACCTGACCCCATGATCTTCAAGAGTATGGTCTTGGCATACCCGATTTCTGCTTGGTGCCTACTGTAAAATCTAACCTGTAAATTTCCTAAATGTAAGCAATGGGATGATGTTGAAAGTTACCGAAATATGACCTAATCCACTAACGCTAGAACAAAAGGTGATTCTCTAGCTTCACAGTTAGGCATGATTCATTAGCTATCCAGAAAATAAATTGCTACAAATGACAATACTGAGGACATACCATTTGGCCATATGCAAATCCAACAAGTAGATCGAATCTACCATGATGCCTCAAGAGAAACGGACGCAGGTGGTTCTTGTATAATTGATTTGCACCCTGATGAAGTAAGTATTGAATTAAACAAACAAATGAGTCAGAAGTGGAAAAATGCGATAATGGAGACAAACCATAATTATCCTACATCATGACACAGACTTAGAACCCTAGGACAGGAGATAACTCGAATGGCAGAATTTCTGTTAGCAACATACGTGGCCAAATTCATCAGAAACTTCTATCAGACGGTGACTTCTCCAACTCCACTATAAATATTGAAGAACATGCAATCAACAGAGGCATAAGAAACAAGCACTAAGATGCTTTTTGGTAAGTGGGTAAATTATCTAGCTGTACAATGGAAACTTTTAATTTTCATAGATCATCATATCTTTGATGAGTTACAATATAATGAAACTAAAAACTAGAAAAATAAAATCAAAAAGGACAGGGAACAAGAATGATCAATCAGTGAAAATAGCTCAACATTACCAATGCCTAAATGTATGAGGAAACTTTACCTCAGCAGTTGGAAGTTGAAGCCAGACAAGAAATGCAAACTTTACATGATAATACATGGGAAACCTGCACAAGGAAAATTCCTGAGGAAGAATTCAATTGAAAAGGCCACATGTATACCAAGTGCACAGACTTATGAATGTGAGCGTGTGTATTTTGGACCCTATGTAGAGAATCTGCAAATACATTTGTTACAACTGATGAAAATTTTGTGCTTTGAGACTAAATGACCTATATGAACTTTGGAAACTTAAATGGCAAAACCAGAAATGTACCATGAAATTAGCTTGTCTGTAAAGACTTCTACAAGGCTAAATGAACCATATGCTGCAAATACAAAAAATACAAAATAAATATATGAATAATAATGTCAACCACCAAACTGCATGTATTCTCAGATCAGAAAAGAAGAATAGGGATCGAGAGCTTGGGAACAGAGACTTGAAAGGTTAAATGTTAAGCAACAGATGAAAAGAAAACAGATATCTGACCTGCCCAATACATGAGCCATTTCTGTTGATCATTTTCATTTTTTCTCTCAATTGCCTTGAATGTAGAGTAAACAGGTAAAACAATCCCCACAGAACAGCTGCGTTAACAGAAGGAACCAAGAAAACCCGATTCAGTTGCCAACCACAGAGCATTAAAAGTTTCAGGACATAGCGAGTATTGCACCAGCAACTAATAGCAAAGCTAATATGGTCACACAAAAGGTCCCACAAAACAAAAACACGATGCTAAATCATATATGGACCCACTAAAGGTTCAACATACGTTGGAACAAAGATAAGAAATCAAATCAAAATTTCAGTAATAAAGATTAGAAACTACAACAACAACAAACACCTGAATGTCACTCACCAAGCAGTACGAAGAACAATATTAGAACCAACTGGGCAAAGAAGTAACCGCAACCCAACCTGCATCCCACAGAACAATTTAGGAAATACCGTATTTTCTCTGGAAAAGCTCAACGAGAACCATAAAGGCATAAACTTTAAATAAGCAAACAACCCCAGCAACACCGTTAGAATCAAAAAGTTAAATCTTGGAAAGAAGAACTCTCCTCCGTAAAGATCTCCTTCAATCGCATACAATATTTTTCTCTCAAAAATTCGCACATTTAAGCATATTAATCAAAACTTCGTCCATAAAACAAAATTTAATCTCTAGAAAACAAGAGCAACAGATATAAATAAGAAGAGTCCGAAACAGATAACCGAGGAAGATGATTAAGAAAACACAAACACAAGAGATTGCAAACCAAAACCCTGAGAGATCAGAGATATCAAAAGATTCAAAAGCATACCTCCCTTGCTATGTTTGAACCGAGAAATGCCATTGTCGGAGGCCAGTTTTCTAGCAAATTTTGTTACTTCTTGCATTTTACCGAGATTATTACGAGGAGTTACTCGTAATCACCTTTTTTTTAGTTTATTTATAAAAAGGATTATCAATGTTTTAAAAAGAAATTTAAGATTTAAAAGTTTAATTAATATTAGCTTATTATAAAATTAATAAAGATTAAATAATATTAAAATATTAAAATATTATTACATTTATAAAATTTGATATATGAAGAATAAATTATTCATTTTTATTATAAAAGAGTAAAGTGACCAAATGAAATAAATGATTCAATTGATCAAATAAAGTAATTAAAAAAAGAGCAAAATAAAGTACATTAGCAACTTAAAAATTTTGCAAAAATAAGAAACTAAAAACAATGAAAATTTAAGCATGTTAGGATTTAAATAAATTATCATAATCTTTCAAGCAGTTTTATCTTAATAATTTTAATAGATTAGAAATTTAATGATTATGCATCAAAAGAAAATTTGGAAGGTTTTTAAAAAAATTAAAAATTATTTAAGCAAATCACCAAAAATTGAGTTATCTCTTTTTTTGCTAATTTATTATTGATTATCTTATATAAATATGCAATAATTATTCATTAAAATAGACAATTTGTATAAAAAGTGAATATACAAATTTTAAAACAAGTATTAAGATTTTTCTTAATAACTTATTTTCATTTCATTTTAGTTATTATTATTCTTACTTTACATATCCTGTTTTATAGAATAAACATGTTGATATATCATGTCCGTTTTGTAATATTTATTTAAGGTTTTTGGGGGTACGAGAATCTATTGTTAGGACTAGGAGACCTAAAATTTGCTAAGTAGATCTGGCCCAAAGTTTAGAGCGGAAGTGTAATCTGGGCCACATTGAAGCCTCAAGATCTCTTGCATTGGTTTATATGGTTTATGTGCCGACAATAAGAATGTTAAAACTCTTCGATCGAATCAAACGTATTGTGTATTGCAATTTGTCGCACTGTCGGCATATTACGACACAAACAGTTGGTTATTACAACACGGATAAGGACCTAAGCCTCCTCCGTCGCAAGACTACAAAATGTTTGATTGATGTCTATCTAATTTGTTTTTTTATTCCATGAGGGAGCCCACGCGCAAAAAGCCCAGAACATGCAAAGCTTTCCAAGGCCGTAGGACGAGACCATCCTTGACAGATACAATACAAAATGTATCGTTTTCGCATAAGCATAACAAAAATCCTTAACCACCCTAACTAATCAGGTCGATGTCAGAGTCGAGCACTCTCATCTTTTAATTAGAGGTTTTAAGATCGAGTCTTAAGAATAGAAAAATCTGTTTTGTTAATATTTTATCTTTTACAGGCTAATCCAATGCGAGTCGCAATTGAAAAAATATCTCTTAAATTAATTTTAAAAAAACCTTAGCCACCCTTCGAAGTTCGAAAACCACACGTACATTCATTTTAAGCCAAGTAGTTTCAATATGGGCACGATGAAGATGGCACAACAAACGATAAAGAACTGAGAGCTTTCTCATACCATATTTATCCTACAACCATAAAAATCTCATTATTCCAAGAAAGCGACAATAAAGAGGATAGCCCTAGGATCGCTCCAAACGCATTTTCTAATTACAGAAAGTCGTTTTAAAGTTGCAATGATCAAGAATTAAGTGGAAAACAGCCACATATTGGACAAGACATAATCGGTATATTCCAACCTAGTCCTAATTAATCATATCTAACTCCAAAAAAGACATGTTCAGTCTAACAATCTTGCAATGAATTGAACACTCTTTTTATCAAATTTACGGCATGCCGGATACTTTCTTACCAAAATCTGGATATACCATTTGCAATACGAATAAGACAAACTCTTTTTTAGAATCGAGAAGTGTGTTAATATAATATAATGATTATGTTAATCCATTATTAAACTTCATATGCCAATCTTGTTAAAAATTCAAATCGAAGTCGCGGAGGAGACTCATCATGTCACCATCTTCTCTTGGGCTATTCAAGAAGGTGGTAATCTTTTGTTTTCATAGTTAGGTGGATACATTCAGACAAGAAAGTCGTGAAACATGCATAAGCAGATTTCGAAATGGAGGGATCTGGGAATTGGCACTTAATAAAGCAATAAACATATTTGATTAGGGTTAGACGAAAATGATTTAATAGCGAAAAATGGAAATTAATAGTAACCAGAAAGTAGAAACATAATTAAAATAAATTGCAGTACACGACAGAATTGCAATACTGTAATAGCGACGGCGACGGCGACGTGCAATTTAAAACGTTTGTGTCATCTGCAATTAGAAGTGATGTGTATACATATTAGAAGCGAAACGTACGTAATTGGAAGCCATGTTCCTGAAATGGTTAGTTTATGAACAAGAAACGTCTCTTAACTGGAAAGAAGCAGAACCACTGGTGTTCATGGACAGAAAGGATAATTATAAGTGAAGGAGGTCCCACGACGAATCGAAGATATGATCATATGCATGCATGGGATTGGGATTGGGATTGGGATTGGGACTGGAACCTAAGAGTAAGAGGAAATGTTTAAGCCAAAGCTTTTTAACTATTTGATAAAGTTGGGAAATAACATTAATAGAAAAGGAGAGATTGCACAGCTTTACGTTCCTAAAGACAAAAGACCCTTTATTTGCTTGTGTGGTTTAATATTCCAATTCCATTCCGTGCCTGGCTATGGCTAGATCCAGAGAGCATCATAGCTTTTCCTGGATAAAGTCACAAGATGTCCATTGTTACACTGTTGTGCATATATTGTAAGCTTTCGTAGGGTCCAACTCCAGCAGGGGCAGAGCCACCATGAACCAACCCACATAAGATTTGTCATGGTGGGTAAGATTCCAATTAGCTAGCGATTTTCTTTCTCAAATTGGCTATGGCGCCATGCTTTTGTTTTATTGATTCTTAAGTATTCGTTAATTATGGATTAATATTGCTGATAGTCTAAAGTTTCAACGTTGATGAAAATCTTGCATGCATGAAAGTCCCTGACAAAAAGAAATATAAGAGACAAAGGGCAGAACTTGACATTCAATGATACTAAACTGAAATTACAGGAAATGCACAAGCCCAATTAATTACATAATAAAACTGTATAATTATAAATGATGAAATAAAAACCTAGCCGCTACCCAGCAAAGGAAGATCAGGAGGAAGGGAAAAGTAGAATTTACAAAGTGAGCAGAGAGGGATAGGGAGGGAGGGAGGGAGGGAGGGAGTTGTGGTCCTAATATTTGTGTACTTCAATTCCATCATGTGAGGTGCTGTATATAACGTCAAACAACTTAGCCTATGGCCGTTGGAAAATCCAAAGGTACTCAAGTTTCGCATGCAATACAAGCGACCCTTTTGTTCTGTATCTAACCTCTATATCCAACATGCATTGCAGGCATAGCTAGGCTCTGCGAAAAACAGGAATGCTATGCAACAGTTCTTTCATGTGAAAGAGTGGTGCTGGACTCTGATAGGTAAACCTTTAGGAAAATCCACAAAAGGGTATGCGAATGCTTGATCGGCATCAGCCAATTCCCAGTAGTAGTTGAGGACTAAATGGTGTATGAAAATTGCCATCTCGAGCTTTGCCAATTCTGATCCGGCGCATAGCCGTGGTCCTCCACCGAATGGCATGTAGTGGTTGCTAGCCGCCGTGGTTGTGTTAGTATAAGTAGAAGATCCACGAGCATTATTATTCTGTCACAGCATGAAATAAGAGAGGAAGTTACTGTTAACAGATAAGCGTACTAACTTGAACAGAACAGATTTTGATGTCCAAAAGTTGAAATTGGTTAAGCAAACATAATAGTTACGACTAGAATTGCTGCAAAGTTTACTCTCAGAGATATTTCAATCCCTGAATCTGACCAGTTCCAACCTTGGAAGACGAGTTGGGTTTGGCGGAGTGGATTAATTCCATCCCTTTTCATCCTTTTTCCTATCTTGACAAAGTCCAAAGGATCTAAATATGATGCAAGTTCATAGCAACAGTAAGAAACGGGTGACCTATATCAAAAAGACTGTCATCCATATGTGTGAGTTAATGAGTTTAACGTAAGCGTTGACTATGAAGCGTGACCTAAATCCCTCCATTTTGAATTGATGAAGGTACAACCTAGAGCAAACCAAAGATTCTCTCTGACAAAACACAAAAAAGAAGTAGCCTTTAACCTTTCTTTTCTTGTCTGAAAACACTCTCACCCGCCTTTAACCTTCTCTAACCCGGTTGTGGACCAGTTTGGTTATTGACCCACTAGAACAACTAAAGCACCATTGCACGTGCACCCAAAAACCCCACCTCCACATGGGCTTTAATCATATCAAAACACCCACACGCACCGCAGACACAGACAGAGTTGAAGTGGGACCAGCTCTCCAACAAGCAAAACGTCCTATTGAATGATCACGACAGTTCATAATCTGATCCGGAGGGGAAAACCGTACGTCTTTGCCTGTATATCTTGCACCGGATGAGACAGAAATCAACGGCTTCGATGGAATGTTTGGAGGATCCGCTTGATTTTAGTGTCTCTTAAATCTTATCCCCTCTTTTATCTGAACAATATTAATGTCTACTCTCTACTCCAAATAATTGTGGATTCTAATGCCTTTGCCTTCTTAGAACTTTCCCATTTCGGGGGATGAGAACTGAACTCGCAACCTCAGATGAGTTAACACTCATGTATTCTTCCATATTTCTCAAGCACTTTTTCACTTTTTATGTTATTTAATGTCAAAAATGCAACAAAAGAATATATATCCCATCATAATCCTATAACTCAACTCTATTCTCCTAAAAGCAAGCAAACATTTCATGCAATCGAATTTTATCTCAATGATTAAGCTCTGCTTGCCTCAGCGTTTTGGTGTATGCCCATACAGGAAAGGACTGTAGCTGCTAGCTACAGTGTAGGGTGGTGGGACCATGGCGATGGCATGAGAAGGATCAAATGGAAATTTTGATTTACTAAAAGGAAAAGAATGGCCAATATTTTTGTCTCTTATTTTCAAAAAGCTTTTACTTACCTGCCATCTCCATGGATTAAAGTGGTGAGGCTGGTCAAAAAGACTACAGTCCAAGTGCACTGCTGCAATCACCGGAAGCACTTTCCATCCACGTGGAATATCATACCCTTTCCAAGTTATTCCCCACAATATTAGTAATCACACTCCAAACATTACTCTTCCAATTTTATTATACTGGGATTATGTTTACCTTTGTACCGAACATCCTTCAGAGCTTTTCTGTGAAGAAACCTGACAACGTTTCCAAGCCTAAGTGTCTCACTGATAACCTTTAATGATAAACAGGAATCTCGTTAGTTTTGCTGACAGATTACAATTCCAAGCTTTTGATTTGAGATAGGGATATTAAGGGGTTATACGCATTGAGTGAACTCCATTTTCTTGTAATCTTCCCAGTTCAACTCTGTTTCTCCTGATTGCTTCTTTGCTCTGGCTATTTCACTATGTTCTTCCTACCAAGGCAAAATGGATAAAAATGTTTCTTGCAAGGTGAATGGACAACAGGAGCACTGATAGAAACTAACAGAATAACATTCTAACGTAAGATGCTAGCTCACTTACCTGTAACTGTTGAACAGCACCGTGACAACCTTGTAAGAAGTAAATTGCCAGAGCTATAGCCACTGAGGAAGTTTCATGTCCAGCAAAGAGCAAGCTTAGTATCAAGTCAAGAATTTGCTCTGTTGAAAGATTGGAATGTTTCAAAACCCATCCCAGAAGATCATCTTCTTCCATGTTTTCTATTCCTTCCTTCGTTCTTTCAATTCTCTCATCCATTTTTCTCTCTATGAATTTCAAGATTGTTGACCGAGACTGCCAAATAAGAACATGCAAGAACAGAATTAGTTAAACTCGAATCTAAAAACTGGAGTTCTTCTATCTACTTTTTCATCCTCTTTGCTCACCTGCAAGGCTTTCCTGTATGCAGTTCCAGGCAAATTTAGAGGGGCAGATACTACTCCTTTCATAAAAGTGACATACTCTTTCTTCAGCTGCTCAGTCTCAGGTTTCCCAGGATCCAAACTCATGATGTGTTTTGCCATCAGATTGAAGGTGAACTGCAATTTTATTTTTCTTATAACCTATGCATTTGCTATACAGTTAACATTGAATCATCAAATTCATAATGCAAGTGTCAAATTTTACCTTTTTTGCTTCATCTTGAGCTGAAAATGTGGAATTTTCTTTCCAGGAGTCGAGAACCAGGAGAGTTTGCTTCTCCACCTCTCTCAGTAAATGCGTTCTAAGCCTGGCTTGGCTCAGAAAATTCAGAGATATACTCCTCATATCTCTATGCATGTCTCCTACTAGAACTAACATAGACCACTTCCCAAGAATTCCACCTATACTTCTCGGGTAGCTACATTCAAACAGCCTCCCTTCGTTCTGCAGTATATATCTATTCAACCCAGCATCTGCAGAGACAACTGTAGGCTCCCCGAACAAATTGGACTTGTAAATCTTTCCATACCTGCACATCAAATGGAGCTTTATATGCTATGATAAAGAAAAGGCCATTCCTTTTTGTTCCCTATGTAGTTTAGTTTTACCTCGATATGTGTCGTTCCATGAATTCTCCAAGGGAAGTAGCCGAGTAAGGCCTCAAGTAGCCAATTGTTTCTCCAAGAAATGGCCAGCCCATGCTTCCCGGTGGGAGATTAAACCTGGGTTGTCTTCTTTGAACAAGAATAAGGATGAGAAGTAGAGACATGAGTGATGGAAGAAGAAAGAGAACAAGCTGTGAGTCAGACATGGAACTTGCCTGACTCTCTCTCATTCTCTTTCGTGGGTTTTGCTTTGGTGTTCTAAGCAAGGTGAAATCAGACAGTATCCAGTTTCGTGACTGTCTCTCCTCCTAGGCCTTGTGTTGAAAAGAAAATATTTGTAGTTTTAAAGTGACTTGCGCAGGCGAGATGGTGGTGAAGACAGACTTAACGAGGTCCTTTGAAACCCAATAGGCTGCTTTTATAACCTTCTTCCCTGTCTTCTTTACAATAAACAGCGGAAAGTGTGGCGACAATATTACAACTTCTCTTCCTTTACCTCCAGTTTATTACTCAAAACTCACTGATTAATAATATATGACCAAGTGTTGTGCAGTTGTGGAGAAGACGGGTGTGACTCTTGAGCTACAGTTTAGCTAAAATCTCGTTGGTTGGCTCCAGTAATTTAACATATTTTGAATTGAATTGCGTCTGATACCAAAACTTGACACAAGTTACATCCTATGAAGCAGATACCTCCACTTTCTTCCTTCTTATAGTCCCCGTTGAATTGGGTGTATCCAATAAACAAAAGGGCTTGTTTTATACAGTGGGTTCTAGTAACCAAACTCATTTGATTTTTGCCCTTTGAAAATAAAATATCGAACCCATGACGCACGTGAGATAGCAAGATGTTCTTTTAATTTAAGTGAAGTCGTAGGTTAGAACCGTCTTATGTATGTAACCGTTTAAAACTTGAAGCTAAAGCTTTATTTTTCGTAAGGGATCTATCCGACTCGAGTAGGAATTAGTCTAGAAGTGAATGACTTAAAGGTGTCTTCCTATAGTTAGAGCCCTCCTAAGACACCTCATAAGTAATAAAAATAAATAAATAAATAAAATATTGTAATAAAAATATAATTATACCAGAACTGCTTCACCTTATTTGATGGGATTTGTTAAAAGTAAGGTGTTGTTTGGTGTGAAAATATCTGAGTTGACATTTCATATCAAGCGTGTAGTATATATATATATAATGAAGCTATTTGACAATGTTCTCTTCTATTATATGCAAAAAAATGTAAACATGCATCTTTTTCTCTACTGTTACCATTTCCTTCACATTATTTAATAAAAAACTTAAATTAAGTTTGCGTGAGACATATATTTTGATCATCAAGTAGTTTATATACCATGACTAAGCACTAAATAATACTAAATATGCATTAACGACCGTGACTATCACGACAACCACTAAATAATATCAAAGGTTTTATCCAAAAGCAGTAGACCAACTCCCCCATTAATTATCAACTCTATTTTTTCATTCTCCGTATTTTGGTGCATTTTCTCATAAATATATTCACATACGGAAAGAATGAATGAAATTATTATATATTTATTATACTTATATTCTAGTTCTAATTTTGCTCTTAATTGTTAA